>QXTE01000033.1:2113263-2305473 GCA_003942145.1 Platysternon megacephalum
AATTAGGCTTGAAATCTTTCTTGGAAACCCATCCAAGATTGTGGAATGAGCTCCTAAAGGAATTAAGAACCACAACAAACCACAGCACCACTTTCCACTCCAAGTGCAAGACGCATTGCTTCAACCTTGCTTTTACTAATGTAAACACAAGGTAAATATAATGTATTAAATAAAAATCATATAACACAGAAATAAAAAGTCCTTATGCAATTTCCAAGTGGGGAAGAGGAAAAGAGAGTGAAAGACTCACACATGACAGACACTAGACGCATCGCTTAATGCACATGATGCTCAGACACGATGGTGATGAGGGCTGTAAAAATCGGAATAGAACAGGACCCAGGATACAATAGAATCTAGAGGCCACACTGGCCTCTTCTGTGACTGTGGTGTAGGCTTATTGGAATTTCTTTTGCCATAGCCTGCCAACTATTTATGTTTTCTTCCTTCATCACTTCAGTCTCCTTCCTACATGCTTCTCCAGGTTGTCAGAGAATTGTGGTGGTCTGTGATGGCAATGGGTCTGGATGCCTCAGGGCCAGTATGTTGACGGCCACGGACAGCATGCACTTACTCTGACTCTTCCACACTTTGACTTCTCAGCTGGGAGATTCCAGTAGGATGTTTGGAAATGCAGCCGAACGTGAGAGCTTCCTTGATCCTGGCAGACTATAAATATAAGGCCTTCTCTTTGCTGGAAAGTAGGGTGAGATCTGACTTCATCTTGGAGATGATAGTGGAGTTTCACTGGGTTAGGCCTATAGTTCTGATGGCTCCCCATTCCCGTGTCCACCTGCATGCCAAAGATCTGCTCTAGAGTGTGTCCAGAGTGTGGTGTGTGTCCAAAATGTGGACAGAATATCCCAAAATTGATAGAATGGGTATGAGGTTCTAGTAGTGAAAGATTTCTGCAGTTTTTGGAGTTGCGCTCTCTGTTTTAGGACTTTTTTTTTTTAATTAGCTAAGTTTAGAATTGAAGTAAATTGTACATCCCACATTCCAGTAAGAAAAGTTTTAAGAACCCTGTTATATTTCTGGTGTTCTTTCAAACACACCTTTGGACTGGTAGGTGGGTGGAAACAATTATTAATGGGCAGCGAGAACGGAAGTCTTTTGTTTTAGCCTTCTTGTTAAGCAAAATTTGAATACACATAGAAAAGTCCAGTACATGTATTCCCTGCCTATTCTTGTACATTTGTAGGTTTCCCTCTGCCAGTAAAGCACTGGAAAGAGACAACACTTGTAATCAGATCATTGGCTAAAACAACTGAGTCAGTCTGATCAATAACAACTGCACATGCAGCAAAGAGCGCTTAATGGCTCTTAATCCCCATTAGGCTGAGTTAGAGGAAGTTGAAGGGGAAACTGCATCACATTTCAGCCATTTATAGCAGCATCCTGGTACTTGAGCAGCTTTCAGGGAATAGGAGCATTTGTTCTGAGGTGCTCTGGGACACCTATCAATAGGCTAGGAAACTACTGCATCATTATAATCCAGGAAATGCTCCAGGGACCCTCTGGGGAATTGACTCCAAGGCTTATAAATTTTTTAGCAGGAATCTATGGTGGGTCAACCAGAAAAGCATTAGCACATGAAGCTTTTCTGTCACCAGTAATTAAATGTGTTTTAGGATGCCTTTTACATGATTTATAATATTTAAAAAAAGCCAACTTTAAGCCATGTGAGTTGCCACGGTGTCCTTAAAAGTATCCCCATATAAACATGCACAGTTATTCCTACTGACATTTTGCACTGGAGCCATGTAAGAAAAAACTGTTTCAAAGTGTTGCTTTTGTTGTTCAGAAATTGCACATGTAAAAAAAAAAAAAAATCCACCCAACACCTTTAATTAGCCCCACCAATGGGCTTTGGGACGGGAGTGCACACCAGAACTGTCCCACACCGCAGTTGTCGCCCCTCTAGCTAGAAAGAGCTTCCTGAGAGACTCTCTTCACAACCGATTACTATTGTCCATCAGTTGCACAGAGCTATTGCTATTGACTGACCCAAAGAGTAAGAGAACAAAAGTAGGAATACAGCCAGGTTCTCTTTATGGTACTTAGACAAGCACCACTTTAGCCAGCACTATAGTACTTATACCACATTCTAAATTCCAGTAATTAGAATAAGCCAGCAACAATTTCCACACAACTTACACGGGTATACCTATTTGATCATCCAGCCTATCGCTCTGACAATCAGAGCTTAAAGGGATCTGACAAAGTGTGCGCACGTCAATCATAATCCAGGAGCAGTGGGTTTGGTGAGACAATGCCTAAAGTGCTCCCCTTGGTGACCTAGCTCAATTGTTTTTTGGAGTGGGTCTGTGACCCCTTATTGCTCGCCCCCCACACACACACTTTAAGCATTGCTGTCAATGCAGGACTGTACCCTACATTTCCCAGTGTTCTGTCTATTCTAGTTTTAAGACTTCAAGTGATGAACTCCCACCACTCCCTTGGGAGACTCTTCTCCAGCTTATAATTATATCACTGGCAGGATGTTTTTCCTGCTATAAGCCTCTCATTTTCCCTCTCTTAATTTCATCCTATTACCCTTAATTATAGCTACATCTATAGCGACAACTGAAAAGGGGGCATGTGAAGGATTTTAGAACATTGTATTTGTTTGTTTTATTCCCTTTCTTGCTGCTTTAGTGATGGATGAAGAAGGCCTGGGGTGAAAAAAGAAGGGGGTTCTGCTTGCTTTTGGAAAAAAGAAATATTAAGAACGTCAAGTCTGAGCTTTCGTGGTATTGGTGAAGGGCTTTTGGAAGAATTGCCTCCCTATTCAGAGCAGAGATGTTTAAAACAATGTGACTCAGGTTGGGTGTAGGTGTAGGCTGACTCAAGGATGGAGAAAGGGGGCGAAAAAGAGCGAAGTTCACTTCCTACTTTCCCATTACAGGGTCTGATCCAAAGTCCACTGGAGTCAATGGAAAGACTCACATTAATTTCAGAGGGCTCTGGATCAAACCTTGTGGGAGGGATCTCACCACCTAGCTTGGCAAGGGTACTGGATTTGCACTGGCCATGTTGAGATTCAGAAGTCCAAATTCTCAACAGTTTGATTGGCTATACTCTCATTTATACTGGTAATACTAACATTCACAAATTTCTTTGCCATGTTGAACCTTAATCCTAAGGGGATATTAGTCATATAAACAAAACCATTTAAACCTTTGAGGGTTAAACAGCAGCAGAAGCAGCAGCAATAAAAAAATATTACAAAATCGGACCGGTACCTGACTTAAAGGTGGTTATGCCATGATACCATTTTGGGTATCCGCTGTATCCGTATCATGAAGTCCTTTTGTTTTCCTAAAAAAGTACTATGTTAGAGGAATAATTGGTATTCAAGACACACATTTTCTATCAGCAAATGGGGCTAAAGTACAGCAGTATTCTTGAAGAATGCTGATTTTTACTGTTTTGCAATTTTGCATTTTCAAAGTGACATCTGCTTTGTGTGAGACTTAAGAATGTGGAAGGAGATTTGTAAAGAAGAAGGAAATTATGTCCCTGAGCCTTCTGTATTATATTCCCTTCAAAATAAATACTTACGTTTGTGCCCCCTGAAAAATCAGTATAATGGCTAAAAATATTTAACTCGAACTCATGTTCTGACAGTTTTATATGGCTTCATGATAGGGGCAAATATTTTGAAAGCTGCATTTTTAAATACTGTATTTTAAATTAGGTTAATCAAAACAGCCTTCCATTCAGCATTCGAACAAAGTGCCCTGCATTTACATTAATAAAAATCACATATTTTTCATAAAGAATGACTGATCCATTCTGTTATTCACATCACTACTTAAAAAGAGGTGACACTAAAGTAGTACACAGATTGCATAGGTATAAAGCAAATCTAACTAGTTACCTAGGTATTAACATGTTCCCCATCATCATATTAGCTGAAAGCCTCTCAAATACTTAAAAACAAACAACGTTCTCATTTTCCCCAAGTCAGCCCGTAGGAGAAATAGCTTGATTAGGTTTTCTTTCTGGTGTGTGAAGGGGGGAACGGAGGTAGCTGGGGGTTGTGAGAGTTTGTGGGTGTGTGAAAAAGTTACTAAGGTAAAACTAAGATGGAGAAGTGAATGTTGATGTGGAGGGGTTGTGGGGTCCGTGGTCATTCTTACATCCTGTGGGAGTGATCTTCACAGGAGCTTGACCCATACTATGTAAGTTCTGTCTTCCACACTCATGAGCCTTCTTTTATTGGTGAGCAATCGTATTTTCCAGTGGCACATAACTCTCATAAGAAGTCCTGGTTGTATAGAGAGAGAAGTTATTCTTCAGGTATCGAGGATCAATCCCATAGAGCACTTTGAGTATCTGGACAGTGACCTTGAACTAGACTCTCTGTTAATGGAGGAACCCAGTGCAGAGAGCAGAGCACCAGACTGACTCACATACAGCAATCAGTGTTGCTAAGCAGACAAGCTGTTGCCTTTTGTACCAGTTGCAGCTTTATCGGGACATGTGGCTGCATTACTAGATATAATGAGTTGCAAATATGTGCATTGGGAATGCTGTTTCCACACAAAATGTATTTGTGCAGTTTCTATGCAAAATGCACTCTGGACTATATTCACGAATGTAAGCATC
Organism: Platysternon megacephalum; assembly: GCA_003942145.1. NCBI lineage: Eukaryota > Metazoa > Chordata > Testudines > Platysternidae > Platysternon > Platysternon megacephalum. The sequence goes on from QXTE01000033.1 coordinate 2,117,878, forward strand.
CATTCCTACAGTGCAGCTTGAGATCACAGATGAGAACCTTCACATTACCGGCTTGATGTTGGAGTTATTGGTGTTTGTTTTACTGCTGCCTCTTCCTGTTCTGAGAAAGTTATTTGAACAATGCAGCAAGCAGACTAATGCTCAGAGGTCAGACTATAGGATGACTCTTCCAGATAAAAGAGAGGAAGTCAGGTTTCAGTATTTATTTAAAAGGATATATGATACATCAACAGAAAGTAATGCAACAGAAAGGAATGGAAGTGTATACACTCCAGAATGCTGACAGAATTTTGAATAGAACCCCTACAACATTTACTGTATGAGAAGGAGCACAGAGGTATGGTAAACTCAAGAAATGTTGGGGCCTCCAAAATGTAAGGGAGCTCAAAAATAGAGCATATAGCATGGTCTGTACAGCAACATACGTAGCATTTTCCTTCATAGCATCTTGAGGGCAAGGAACCTAGACTAAACAGCTAGCAAGATAAGGCAAATTCTCTAACTCAATAAGAACATGCCATTTGGGCAAACAAACATCATTCCCAGACAAATATTCAAGCATGTGTGTAATTCTTCTGTCAGCTTGCTCTTACGGGCATTAACATATGAATGACAAGTCTCACAAGCCTTACAGCAGCTATGCTCCAAGTAAATCAGGTTTATGATATGCAGTACAATGAAATATGAAGGATGGATTGCTATCAATAATGATGTCTATTAGAACAGCGTTTGGACTATCACTTACGTATACACTAGAATCAACAGCATACTGGAGAGAAAATGGAAGAGCACCTCTAGAGAAAGCTGCACCCATTTTTCTCAGCACAGTGTTCTGAAAGTTCCCATGATGAGTGGCAATGCCACTCAACTCTAAATATGCCTGCCTCTACCAGCTGCCCCATCAACACCAGCTCTAGCCCCCACCTAGGAAACTGGAAAAAACTAAACACCATGCCTGAGCACTTCTAGGAGGCAATACTTCCCCACTCACAAGCACGGAGCCTGTGTATAACACAAACAAAACTTTTATTAAGAAGAGAGGGAAAGCAGCATTAATTAGGGGAAACACCATGACTCAAAAGCATGCAAACAATAAGTAAACACCTGCCTTACAGTATCTTGGGCAATAGTGCTTTGCCTCAGTTTCCCAACATGCAGTGAATGGACCAATGTCCCTTTAACACACCACTACCCTTTTCTCTCTGTTGTACCCCACTCACAATTTGTTGTACGAGGTCAGTGAAGTCCTAGGGTCCAGGGGTATGTTCAGCTGCGGTCATCAAACTCCCACTCCTGGGAAGCTGGGGGAGTGGTTAAGTGATGACTGCGCCTCTGTTGCTGCTACTTTTGCTGCTGCCACGTGTTGCTGCTCACCACTGCTGCTGCGGCCTCTGCTACTGCTCACCAGCATTGCTGTCACTTCTGCTTTTAGGTGTGATGCTGTGTTCTGGGTTTCCACCACCTAGCCCAGTTCTTAGTGATTTCAGCTCTTAGTGATTTCACCAGGCAGTGGGGAACTTCACTGCTCTTGCTTCCTTGCACTCTTTTTCACTTCAACACTGTCCCCACTCCAGGTCTAAGGCTCAGATCCCTAGACCAGCCTATTGGTGATTTCAGCACTAGTGATCACAGAGAAGAAAACAAGGACCCTTAATCAAGTCTAGTCAGCTCTATCTTTAAACCCTGGAGGACAGTCAAATATCCTCTGAAACCCTTTAAACAGAGAAGCCATTGTCACCACCCTCCTGATGATAAGATAAAAAAAACCCTTTTAATCCCCCTCCCCCACTCTTTGTCTTTCACTTGGGTTTGGCACTAGCCCATGTTTAGTGAGTGAAGTTACATTTAGGGTGACCTCCCTCAATTAGGGCATATTAAGTACAGTTCTGCTGCCCTTTAGTCATACAGTTAGGATAATAGGATTTAATTACCCCTATATCCAAGAAGTGAGTTTTAACCCAGAACAGCCAAAACTGATCATTTTGGCAAAACAGGTATGTCTACTGATCACCGAAGCAAAGTAGGTGTGTCTATGCAAATACAGTCTGCTCCTGAGGTCTTTTCCCCCAGCTCATCAATAGATGGCAGGAGAGAGCTCATTCAAATCACTGGTTTACACATGTTTGCTAAACAGAGCAATGTAACAGACAAAATCTGACTAGAGAGAGAGAAAATAATTTCCACCCTCCTTATTTTCCTCTTTGTTCTTGTTATAGGCAGTGCAGGTAGAGACACCTATAGTTAAGGTTTATCCTGTTTTCAGTTGCTTACTACTTTGCCAAATTAAACATTTTGGGCTGAAATTTGCCATGCTGGGTGTCTGCCTCAGGCTGAATTTTCTCTCCGCCCCACCCCCCGCATACTCTTTTCTTTAAAAAAAAAAAAAAAAGAAAGTTTCAGCTAAACCAGTTCAGCCATTCCTCAGAAACAGGTCAGAGAAATAAATATTGCTTTGACCCAGGAGCGCCACCAGCTTTTTCGCCGCCCTAGGCGGCGGAAGGTCCCGCCCCCAAAATGCCGCCCCCAACAGAGGTGGCGGAAGGTCCCGCCCCTGAAATTCCACCGACGACCGGGGCGCCGGTGCCCCTCAAATGTTGGCGCCCTAGGCGACCGCCTAGGTCGCCTAATGGGTTGCGCCGGCCCTGCTTTGACCACATTAAAAAAATCCATCTTTTAGTAAGAAATTCTAGCACCTCTGGGCTTTGGAGCAGGGACTTGAAATTTGATAGGTGGGTTCTCCTTGCATCAGGAATGTGCATTTTCTCCATGGCAAGGAACAAAGGCATGAGCCAGAGGGGATAGCAACAGATGGGGGATGGGTAGGAGCCAAGTGGACAGTGTCAGGAGCTGGGGATGTGGTGACGGGAGCAGAAGGATGTAACAACTACAGCACATGCCCCTCCAGAATTTGGAATTTAACCCACTATTCTGAGGCTCAACATCCATTTACTAGAGCAAACAGCTGTGCAATCCACGGATCTCATCCCCCACTGGTAACAGGTCCACATAGAAAATTACAGCCTTCTACGGTTTTCAATTACTTTGTTAATTTAAGTTGTAGAGAACTGTGTGATGGATCTAAAAATCCAAATCCTGCTGGTGATCCAATGATGGACTTTTTATTTTTAAATTCTTAAACTTTTTAAACACTTAAGAAATTACATATTTAAAAAAAAAAATCAGTAAGAACATTAAGGTTGCAAAGTCATGCACTCACAGGTTAGGAAATGCCAGAACTAAGTTTATCCGGGCAGCTTTAATTCAGGGTCCCTTATGCATATGTATTAAGAAAATCTTAATTACAGGATCACATAATATGTTTTCAACAGGACCTCCACAGACTGGATCTGCTTTGGGGAGGAATTAGGATTGTGTTGTGAAGGAGGCTGTTGTCTATAGGCCCCCTCCTCATTTGCTGCAGTAGTTGAAGGTGTGTGGACAATGAGGCAGGGCATCACAGGAAGAGAACGGATGGTTTTATGGTTAAGGCAATTGACTGTTGTCCTGAAGAACTGGATCTATCCCTTTCTCTACCACCGAGTTCCTGTCTGATAACTGGCAAGTCATTTATATGAAAATGTTCACATGTGGCCATTGTATGTCTCTCATTTTTGGGGTGCCTGACTTGAGACCCTGGGGTCTGATTTGCAGAATGCTGAGCACTCACAGCTGCAACAGAGGTCAATGCGAATTCTGCTCTGAACATGTGAAGTGCTGTAGAATGCTATGAAAAATCAGACCTAAGGCTTCCCAAATTGGGTATCCCAGATTAGTTTATACATTTGACCATTTAGCTGCAGTAGTGCAGTGCTTAGCCTCTGTGGAGTAAGATAGCAGCTAGAGACCGGACCCAAGAATTAAATTTTACTTAAATGTAAAAAGCTTGTAACTAGATTGTTCTCATTTGGAAGCCAGAGCAAAACACCTCATCAGTCACAAGCATAAGTAAATGGGGATAGATGACATGTATTTGTGTTAGTCATTCATATTGTCCTTATCGCTGTACAGAGAGAGTATTCAATATATGTGACTGTATAAAGCAATGTTATTTTTTTTCCTATTTGTGTGGATTCCACATATGACCATTCCCCCAGTAGTTCTCTGTTAGGACCATTTTTACTTGGTGTTCTGTTTCTTTCCTGAAGTTAAGGCATATTCTGTACCTGTTTCATTAGTGTCACTTGGCTTTTCATTAGACAAGGAAAATGAGCCTCTACAGCATTCAAGGAACAGACCAATAAAGATATATTACTGTCACTTTACTCAATAAGAGCAGATGGGTCATAATAGTATGTCTGATACCAGTACGTTTGTAGAGTCATTTTTTCTTATCAGCTAGTTAATGAAATGAATTTCTATCACAGCATCTTTAAAATGTAATACTCTCACAACTGTCTTCAAAGACCTATTTTGAACCAAATAAGTTATCTATCAAAATACTCATTAAAATTAGGTGCAGGCCTACAGGAAGAGACAGATTAAATCATTGAGACATCTGGGCCTCTTATTCCTCTAATGTGACCTCATTATATCGCAATTCGTTACTGCAGAAATTTAATTTGCTGATGCCATGGAATTACTGAGGGTCTTCACATTCTCAGGATTTTCATCCTACCCAATTGTAAACTTTTAGATCATTTAGTATTCGATATCGGGTTGCTTAGAGACTTAACAGGAAACTGACATACTGTAAATGAGCAACCACTCTATAACCGAAGCCGCGGTCATGTATTATCGACCATTCTCTGAGATAAAAGATAAATGAGTAAGCTCTACGTAATTTCACCTCAGACCTCTAAAACAGTTGTTTAATCTAGAGAGAGGAAATTGCTGCATAGCCGTAGAGTCAAAGAATGTGAAGAATTTGTAAGAAAAACCATGGTCACAAATGTTGATACACCACAGTCTTCAGTGGGTATTGAACCTGGTACCTTCACTACCAGAAGCACAAGAAAGACTAAACTAAACTTGAACTAAAGAAGGAATACCTTTATTTCAGCGTAAGTACCTGGATTAAGCTAGACCAGCACAAGAGATTGTGATGATCACACACACTAAGCCACACTTCAATTTGACATTTATAGCCTTTTCTCCACTTTAAAAGTTCTGTGCCAAGAAGTGCTGCCTTCCCACTAAAACATACTGAAAGCACAAATTGATGTGTGGCACTACTCACTACCATAGTTTATGAGACTTTGTTAGACTTCCCTAAACTGAGAACAATAAACCAATGCAACTGAAACAGAACAAAGAATTTTCCCAACAGAAGATTTGCTACCTTCCCAACTCACTTCATGGACCAAGAGATCATTTCATATATGCAATGTGATTGTCCTTGATCTCATGTCTTACACCAAAGGCCCTGAACATTGGGCCTGCATGCAGAGTGTTAAAATGAAGAGCTAGCAGACCAAGACACGTGGCCTTCACAAACTATGATGTGGCTGTAGGGAGTATGCGTCATAAAAAAAGGTAGAAAATATTCCAATATTCCCCTTTTTTCCATACCCACCAATGTTGTGCAAAATGCACTCCAAGGAAGTAACACCTTCCTTTGTGACACACTGCTGGGTGAGTGTAGGCAAGGTAGGACTCCTTTTTATTCCACTTCTTGGCCAGTTTTTCCCACTGATCCAGAATTCACAACACTTGTGACAGAGAGACACTTTAAACAAAGAAAAGTGATTGCATGTTAAAGTGCTCGTCCCATTTCCCCCTTCACGTAAAGGACCTGAAACATTCCTAATTAAGCGGTTTCAAAAAAAGCAGCTACAGATACCGATCTGTGATTCTCTATAAATACAACAGCCCTCCGATTTTTAACACATGCACACAGGATGTGTCAGAAGCAGGTGCAGTTTTGTTATACAGCAATTTATAAATAGAAAGAGGTTTGTGAAGACTAAGATTAGGATATTTTTAAAAGGGCCTAAATCTGCTCTCAGTGGGGTTACATGGGTATAACAGAGAAGATTTTGGCCATGACCTATAGTATGACCTTCTTCAATCACACTCACTTTGATCCTTTATTGGCTGACTGCTAATACTCTTCCAATAAAATTTCAGCTTACCAGAGAATCCAAATTAGAGAGGCACGCAGCATCATGAACTAAAAGGATGGGGAGCAGCAAAAATAATTGCAACATTATATTTTTTTTGCAAAAAACTCAGTGCATTCATTTTCCCCCACAAAGATGATCTCAGCAAAACTGACTTTAAAAGATGTTGGTAAAATCAAGGACTTGCCACATGTCTAAAACTCCCTGATGCAGCCTCTGATATGTGTGCTCAAGTCAAATGAAAAACAAAGGCATTTCTTTGCAGGTATCCTGTAGTTCAATAACCTGATTATTATTCATTTCAGCTTAAAGCAAACTGGTAATCACTTAAATAAAGCACCGACTTGATTTTTAATCAGTGAAAACTGCCATTTGTTGAAAGGGCTTTTTGGAATAATTACTTTGCATTCTTATTACTAAAGTAGATTTATAGGAAAATCAAAACAAACTATATTAATTACACCATATCTTCATTATATATTAATAGGTTCAGAAACCAAACAGTGAGCGTCTTATAGAGCGAGGTGTAATATTTATATGAGGCTTTGCGACAGCAGCCGGCATGGCACTTAACTCTAATGCATCCACTTTAGTTTATTGACCTTCTGCTTTGGGGATTCATGATCTCAGGTCCCAGCTGGGAATGTAGATACACTGTGCTGAGCTTTCAGAACCAGGCCTTGGGGTTTCTCATCTCATGAGTGCTCTGACTGTCAACATTTCCATTGACTTCAATGGGAGCAGATTGTGTCTAAGGAAATCAGTTCCTGGGATGTAATGCACACTTCTTATATTTCCAGCTTTACCAGACCAGCCAGCAGAGCTCCTCAGACTTGATTGAGAAGGCACATGACAGGTTCACAAATGGCAAGTCAGAAATATCATTACAGCAGAGATTCCACAATCACCCCCAACAGATTTCTGGAACCCACACATGGGGTGTGCACCGCCAGCACACTGGAAGCTCAACTCTAGGGAGATCCCTGCAGGGAGTCTGAACCAGGGACAGGCTGTCAGAGCTACCGGCATGGAACTTGAAGGAGGAGCATGGGGGAAGGCTTACAGGAGGGAAGAATTTGGAGGAGGCACCAGGAAACCAGTCTGTGTACACATGGCTGGAATGCTGGCTGCAGTTGCAGCAGCTCTATAAATAGTTTTCTTAATAAAGGGCCAGTTTAGTTTTAGAAACGTGGAATGTTTCTAAAACTATATTATCCAGCATGCAGTACATCAAACAATTGCTGGGCAGATCCATGGGCCATTGACACACACCATCCATCTATGGAGCATGCAAGCCAGGGCCATGGAGGCTACTTCAGCCTCGGGGTCATGGTAGCACAGCACTACTATGATTGCCATGTCATGGGAGGGAAGTGTTCCTTCCTCCACCTCTTTGTGTGGTTAGCGTTAGCCCCATCACAGCTTGGCCACTGTGATTGCTGCTGAGGCCCAGGATTTGGTCTACTGCTCAGGATGCACGTTGAGGACAGATGATCAGGCCAGATTTTTAGCCTAATCGGTCAGTTTCTTGGCTGGTATAGGTTTAAGTCACATGTCAGGCTTCTAACATTACTTAACCGGTTATGGCCTCCCTGATTGAAATTTGTTTGTTACTTTTTCCAGCTAATGGTTACAAAACATAGGAAAGATTTACTTTGGTGGTGCACGAAGATGGCAGTGCATGGGACCAAATGTTGATGCCCTTCCTCTGCACCTTAGTATCAGAGTGAGTTTTGACTAAGTTGCCAGGGAATGGGCTAGACCTGTAATGCTAGACCTCTGGCCACTATTGCCCTGGGATTTCCCTTAAAAGGGAGTTTCCCCACTGAAAAGGGGCCTCCATGGGAAAATACCACTTGCACTTTTTCTGGGGAATTTCTGTGTAAACCCAATGCAGAGCTGCCCACTCCCAGCTTGGTAGTCCTCAACTCCTTCCCCCTCCTTGCAGATCCCAACTTCACAGAGAGACCTCCACAGGATGTCAGGGAGGAATGCTGCTGCAAAGGCAGTTGACCCTTCCCTTCTACACAGGAGGAGGGAGATCCAGGCATGGAGGCTTGATCCGGACCCATGTTTCTAACTTCTTTAGGTCCCTTTGTATATGGTTTTGCTGTGCTCGCTGGTGTTTGCAACTCATCCAAATGTAATATAATCCATGTCAATAACTTGCTGACTAGTGGAGAGAAGACCGGCAGCGGGGAGAGCTTTAGGGCTATGTAAGACTCATTGACCTCTGCCAGTTGAATCCTTATGGCTCCTGTAATGTAATATTTCCACCTCAGCCATCTCTATGTTGTGAGCCTTTCTCCATGTGCCCCAAATTTCAGTCCCCTAAAACTGATAAAAGCAGATTAAATCAATGCCTTCCATCTACAGCATAAAATTCTGATACTTTTATCTCAATAAATCCATTTTGTGGCAGAACCCCTGTGCCCCATTTAACTTAGTTAAAAATCTACTTTAATTTAACTGAAGAGGAGCTTGTTTGGAGGACTGCAACTACAGCAGGTGATAGCTCAACCTTTAACCTCTAGCTTGGTTCCTTTATATCCAAACAATTTTGAAATCTGTGTTCTTAACCTCTGAAACTTCTGTGGTGGTGGTGTTTATTGTGAGTTAAAGTAAATCACTTAGGGACTTATGTAATATTTATGGGGTTTTTTTAAAGATTTTAAAGAGGAGAGAGCCCAGAAGAGTAAAGGACGAACTAGAAATCACAGGATTGCCAGGGTACTGTTTGAGGGGATCAGCAGGCAACCTGCCTTACATCCCCTCTTCAAGCAATGCAAAAATAGAATGGAAGCATAATGGGGAATTAATTAAAATAAAGATGGCCAAAGCAGAAAATTAATAGGGCCTGAAGCAGAGACAGAGGCCCAAAGCAGAGATGAGTCCCTCGAGACTTGCAGAGGGCCAGATCCAGGAGTCAGTGAAAGAGAAATTGCCTTGCAGCAAAGAATAGGAGATGAGTAAATGGGGCTCAAAGTAGAAAGCAGCAGCAATGAAACCCTGGAAAGAAAGAGGGGTCGAGAGAAAGAATGGAAACCACTGAGATGAGGGCAGTGGTGGGTATAAAATTTGCTTTTCATCCCTCAAACATACACTATCCTATTAAGTCTATGCCTACACTGCCCACCACTGGCTCTGGCATGTGGGATGTATGTAGCTACACACTGCAGTGAAAAGCAAGCACTGAGGTATGTAGTGACATATGTCAGTGAAAGGCTCTGGCAGCAGGTAGGCAGTCAGGGAAAGCTCTGGCAGATCCCCTGTGCCAGAGCCTTTCCCCACTACTTGACAGTTTAGACATGGGAGGCACTGCTTGGGCATGTAAAGAGCCATGTGGAGTATATACCCTAGGGTTCAGGCATGTCTTTACTCATCTGAGCATTGCCCCATCCGCTACACTGTTATTTATACCTGTGCTGGGAGGGTATGCATGGATGTACTCTATAAGCCACCATAAGGAGTGTACAATGTAGACATATCCTTACTTATATAATTAATATGGGTAGGAGTATGATCTCATTTAGACCAACATAAATCCAGTGAGTTCAAAGATACTCTAGATTTATGCAGGTATGGCTGAGCTCAGAGTCTGACTGTCCCTATGTACAATATAATAGTTCCTAATTGCATTCTGAGTAATTTTCCTTGAATAGACACCTCCTGGTTTATTTTATGAAATGTTAAGTTTCTCTCTGTGTCCATCCCTAGAATTAGTGTTGTTCAGTTTAATGTGGTAACCAAAAGCTCTTCATACACTCAGCCCTTCCTCCCAGAATTGTTTCTAATTCAGATTAGAGCTTCCCTTCCACAATCTCTCCTCTGCTCTTTGCAGCTCCCCTAACTGCCATTTCAGGGAGGGGAGAAAACAGCACTACAGCAGCCTTCCTTATTTCATTGTTGCAGCCCTTTTCATTTCTCCCTGGCTGTTCTCTGACAGCTGCAGCCCAGGCTCCAATCTGCTGCAGGCGGTTCTTTTTGCCCTTCAGGCTTTCTTCACCATTGTGATGCATTAATGAAGTAGAGCTGCCCTGTCAGACTTCATCAGCAGTCCTGTGAAGGAAGAATGAAATCACTTCTATTGACCCACTGGCATATTTATAGGCTCCTTCTTTTTGCTGAGCATGATAGTTATCACCTTTCCATCCCCGTGTTATGTTTATTCAGCAGAAAGCTAAATCACCTCTGTGCACAAGTGGAACATTAATCAGTAAACGTGAGCCACTCATAAAGACTGACGAGCCTATCTAATTACTGAAGCTGGGAGAGCTTGCAACACATATCTACTAGAAAGATGACTGAGGTCTCCCTCCTCACTCCCCAGCTCTCCAAAGAAAAGCCTGTGAGCTCCAAGCTTTCCCTGTTCTCCTTTTGCTGGACTGTAGACCCAAAAGCTGCATAGTTTTGTTCTGGATGTCATTCTTTTCCTCTGCATCAGCAACAAACCTTTTGGGGGGAAGCTTTCATTTTTTTTACTCTCCATTCCCCATTCTCTCTGCTCCCATCTCAGCCATTAAGCACAGTTCTTCATATTTAATTAGTGGCAACTCACAATTTGGTCCCAGGTGGCCTTTTATCTTTGTCCCTCTTTCTCCTACTTTCCACAAAAGATGAAACACAATGATCCTGAATGACTGTGCATGTAACTGGGATCAGAGTCTATATGGTATAGGTTCATAACTAGAAAGGTATGGTAAAATTGTCAGCAATGGTAATACAGAAAAAGCAGAAGTTGTCAATACATTGTTCTGTATATGGAAAAAAGCAGGAATATGTATTCACAGCTTACAGTGATAATTAAATACTTTCTATTCCAACAGTAATGAGGCAGGTTGTTAAACAGCAACTGCTACAAGTAAACATTTTTAAATTGGCAGGACAGGATAACTTGCACCTAAGAGTTTTAAAAGAATTTGCTGAGGAGTTCTCTGACCAATAATGTTGACATTTAACAAATCTTAGAATACTAAGGAAGTTCCAGAGAACTGTAAACAAACAAAAAGTTAATGTAGTACCATTTTTGAAAAAGAATAAATGGGATGGCCCAGATAGCTATAAGCCTGTTAGTTTAACACTAATCCTGGGAAAATATGAAAAGGCTGATATAGGATGCAATCAGTAAAGAAATAAAGGATTGTAGCACAATTAATTCCACTCATCATGGTTTCATGGAAAATAGCGATAGCATTACTTGATGAGACTGCAAATTTGGCTGACAAGGGTAACTGTGATAATAAATATAGTTAGATATCTATAAGAATTTGACTTAGTCCTGTATGACATTCTGATAAAAATATTGGTACTGATTTTGATTCTCAGTTGACCAGCTGATTCTCATAAACTCAGATTGCAAGCTCTTCATAAATCAAAATCAATGCATATTAAATGGATTAAAAACTGGCTAACTGATAGATCTCAAAAAGTAATTTCCATGGAGACATTTCTATGCAGGGACCTGTTCTTGGCCCAATGGTATTCAATATCTTTATTAACAACCTGGAAGAAAACAAAATCATTGATGGCAAAGTTTGCAGATGACACAAAAATTGATGGAGTAGTAATTAATGATAAAGACAGGTCAGTTCACAGAGCAAATATGGATCACATGGTCAGTTGGGTTCATTTGAACAACATGCATTTTAAATGTGGTTTAACTTCGGAACTCAGAACGTAGGTCACACTTGTAGGAGGGGAAACTATTTTGGAAAGCAGAAACTCAGAAAAGGACTTAGGAGTCATGGCGTATAACTAGCTGAACATAGCCACCACATTGCACTGGGAGATTAAAAGAGCAAATGTGATCCTCGACAGTATAAGCAGGGGAAAATTGAATAGAAGTAAGTTTTATTACTACTCTTAATGGAATGTGGTGTCCAGTTCTTGTTTCCACACTTGAAAATGAATGTTGGCAAAATGGAAAGGGTTAAAAAAAAAAGAAATACAAGAATGATTCAGGGTCTGGAAAACTTGACTTACAATTAGGCTTTGTCTACACTAACAGCAGTGAGTCCACTACACATGTAGCTACATCCCATAGTGAAGGCTCCAACATAAGGAAAAGGCTCTGGCAGCTCTCCCTGCCCAGGAGAAACCATTAAACTGAACTTGAAAAATGGCAGATGACTATATTGCACCTAAAAAACTCAAAGTAACCATTGCCGGTAATTTAACTTTGGCAGATTCCTAGGTTTCCTCACTATTAATGTTTATTTAACACACCATATTTTGTTTATCCACAGGAAAAAGCAGTGGACTTACCTTTGAATAACACTATTTTGGCTGACTCTGAAGCCTCAGCTCTGTTTGTAAAAAGCTTTAGAGATTTCCTTATAAAAATAAGCCAGAAATCCAACATAAGCCTTTATTTATGACATCCAAAATCTTTCAGATACTGTGGCCTACTAAGTCTGAATTAACAAGATTGTATTATCTTATTATGGGGACTGGCATTCTTCCAAGAAAAGCCAAATGAATCCCAAAAATCTCCACTGGGATTTGGGCATTTAAAAGGTGCTTAACATTTATGTGGAATGTATTTATTTATTCCACTTTGATGAAACAAAATGCAGAAGTCAAATAAGGTATGTTTTTCTCCTGGGCAAAGCAGAGGCTTAGGCAATTTGTTCTTGATCTGGGGGCCACATCTCCCATGCACATCATGTAATAGCAATGCATTGTTTCTGTAGAGTCAGCTAGAGCCCTCCCATGGTTACCCTGCCCACTTCCCCAGAAGAAGTAGCCGTGAATTCAGTCACCAAACCTTGAGTACAACAGGGATCCAGAGAAGACCAGGGCCATCCCCATGAAGGCAATCCGCATTGGCTCTATTCCACTCCCTAGCCACATGGGTACACTAGAGCCATGTTGCCTGGGCTTCTTCCTCCACCATATGCCCCAGAAGAAGGGATCTGTTGTCCAGAGGAAGATGAGGCTGTAACAGACTCAATACAACCTGAGACTATTTCTTTTCTATCAGAGTTTCTGCTGGGTGCCTGCTGACAGAAAGTTGTGTCTATGCACGTGCAGGTGTGTGTCCATTCAATCTGCCCCCTACATGCTCTGGAAGCGATGAACTCAGAGGATGCTCTGTCAGTTCTGAGACAGGAGGTAAAAAGGGCAAACAATGCCATTGAGGTGGTCAACTGCCTTCTTCCCCACATGGATTGAGGGGGAATGATCCCTATGAACAGATTTTTTTCTTTTCCTTGTTTTGTCTCCCAACATTGCATTGCATGAGATTTTAAGATTGAACTGCTGACCTGCTGAGACCCCATGACAGGATGAAAGCAGAAGCTGTTGGGTATCAGGGAAAAGAAAAAGATTTGGAGAGGAATGGGAAGGATTGGGAGGAAAGGTTGGGAAAGTCTACCATGGAAAAAGAAAGGAGGGTTACAGAATTAGGAGCTGAACTGGGCAAATTTTTTTGGCCAAAACTTTTTTGCCCCAAAACTGCAGATTTGGGTCAATAGAAACATTGTCGATTTTGGCAAGTTGTTTCAATCAAAATGAAAAAAAGACAAAAATTCTGAAATGTCAAAACACTATCAAAATGAAAGGGTTCAATTTTTCAGGCTAGATTCACAAGGGGATTTAGGCACCATCCACAAAACCAAAGAGCAGGAGGTGCCACCACTGCCACTCTACTTCCGCCCAATGGTTAGAGCACTCAGCTGGGATGTGGGAGACCCAAGTTTGTACCCTGCCCTGCAGCAGAGACCTGAAACAAGTTTTCCCAACTCTTTCAATCGCTGACAATCCCAAAAAACGTTGGTTTTGATTCAACCTGAACCAATTTTTGTTTTGATTTTTCAGGAGCACCAGCAAACTGAAGAATCGGTTATTCACACAGATCCAATGGAGAATCATGTTAAAGCAGTTGAAGTTAGAGGAAAGAAGGTTCAGTTGGGGGTGTTAGACCAGGAATAAGGCTTTAGAAAAGCTGGGCGGAAGGAAAAGGATGGTTGGAGGAGGAAGATGACTTCAATGACACAAAGAAGCCTTCTAGGTTTCTCGCACATTAACAAAAGACCCAACCTTGCACTCATTGAAGTCAACGGAAAAGCTTTCATGAGTCCCCAAAGCCCCCAGACAGCTGAAGTTTGCTGCTCACTAGTCATGATAGTCAGATAAGTAAATCAGCTACCACCAGTGCAATCTGGGAGCAAGGAGGGATGGCCTTGTGGTTAAGGCAGGGGCCTGGGATTTAGGAGACCTGGGGTAACTGCCAGCTCTGTCATAGACCCTGGCCTAGTTGCTTAATTTTTCTCTGCCTCAGATCCCCATCCGTGCAATGGGGATAAAATTCAGAGAGAGAGAGAGAGAGAAAGTGTGTACAAATGAAAACATTTTTTGTGAGATACTCAGCTGTTACTGAGTGGATGCCACAGAAGTGCCAAGATAGGCAGAGTAATTTGACCATTCTTATGTATTCACTTTGTATCAGTGGGGACATGCTCTTCTTGAGTGATCTCTAAAATGAGAGTATCAGAGGGGTAGCTGTGTTAGTCTGGATCTGTAAAAGCAGCAAAGAATCCTGTGGCACCTTATAGACTAACAGACGTTTTGCAGCATGAGCTTTCGTGGGTGAATACCCACTTCTTCGGATGCAAGTGCACTTGCAAGTGAATACCCACTTCGGATGCAAGTGAATACCCACTTGCATCCGAAGAAGTGGGTATTCACCCACGAAAGCTCATGCTGCAAAACCTCTGTTAGTCTATAAGGTGCCACAGGATTCTTTGCTGCTTCTAAAATGAGAGTACCATTGGACATTCAAAATGACATACCAGACTCAAAGAGGAATGAGAGCGAGGAACTGGCAAGAGGGGAGAAAGCAGCTCTGCAACACACAGTCAGATCAATTCCCTGAAAGTTAGATACCTTTTTCTTTTTGAAAGGTTTGGCTGTAATTTAGATTTGGGGGGTAGTCAGGCATGGGGAGATACTCCAGTTTGCAATGTGATATTTTCCTGTGCTGAAAATAGACTGTGTTCTTGCAGACCACGCTGTAATATGACTGATGAAAAAGAAAGCTGAGCAGAGCAAGGAGATTTCATTAGCATGATCTCGCCTGCCCTTGTGGCAGAATGTGGCCTGGACTTGTGTATAAGAACTATTGCTTTCATTGCCACATTGACCTCTCTGTTCAATACGTAAACCTGTTGCTGATCCAAGATCTGCAACCTCATTACAGCTCAGCATGTTTTCATGGACTTATCTCAAGCCCACAAACCATAACATTTATATTCTGGGCATATGTACTTCTCGTGTCAATGCACTTTCTGAAGGAGCTTTTGCTTGGTGTCTTGTTGACTACTGTATATCTGTCATATAAAGTTAGGGTGCTTCTGAGGCACAGAGGGTTAATATGATACAATGGGATTTTAATAAGTAGAAGAAAAAAAGAGGAGAAGGGCAAAATTTGACAATTGCTTTTCTCAGCATTATGTCAAACATGTTTACAGAACTGTACAATTAATAAAAAAAAGGCTGCACTAGAGTCCCTAATTACTATTCCACACAGGGTGGAACACTTCTTCATTATCCCTTTTTGAATTGATTGTGTACATCAAACAGTCAAGATATAAATAAAATATGCCTGCATGCATAATACCCTCACATTAAAGCAGGAGGCAATTAACCTGCGATTTTTCATTAATTAAATTAAAATAGCCCTCCAAAAATGCCTCAAATCAAAATAGGTTCTGTGTAGGATTTTTTTTCCCCGTTCAATGATGCAGACCAGCCTGTTCATAATATTCATTGGTCTAATCAAATTACGATAAATCTCCTCAATTTTATCAAAGGCCACCAATTTTCTCCAAAGGCTCCAGTGTTCTACATGCTAAGCCCAATTACAATATTGGTTTTATTTTTCCTGCTTTATTTACAAAGTTTTCCCCCACCCTCTTTAGCTCACTATTTACATTTTCCTTTTCTAATTACAGTAATGTTCTTCACAAAATTATAGCAAGGGTTGATCTGGTTTGAAACTTGGCAGTCAAGATCTGAGCCTGACAGCGGGTCACTTTTGTCTCTTAATTTCTCTTCTCTTTGCTTCACCTCCTCCCTCTTATCTTAATAAATGTCCACCATTCCATTCAGGTAAACGGCACTGTTCTGTACACACCTTCAAAAATCATACTCAATCAGTTTTAGGGTTTGAGGATACACCATCTCCCTAGGCATAAGAGAAAGGGAAAACATATTAGGAGCCAAGAATGCTTAGCAACTACTAGCAAAGGTGGTGTCTGGGGCAAAATCACCACAGTAAAGTTGCATTTGTTTATCTTCCCCAAATGGAAAGGGACAGCTACCAGAAAAGCATGCTAGGAAAGATTCTTATAAGAGGATAAATCTATATAGGAAAGTTCAACAGTTCTAAGCACTGAGAGAGAAAATAGCTCCTAGAAGTGTGTCTGCAATGGTCACAGTTCTGGATGGAAAACATCCTGGATTTTGTCAAAACTAGCGGCTGGCGTATTTGAAATAGCTACATCCATTTGTTTTCCTTTGATATTGAGATTCTGTAACAAAAAAGCTACATGCTTTTCAGACATCTGCTCCATCTTATGTTTAAAGTTTTCTACCATTGCACCATGTAAGTTACATAATGTAGGCCCTCAAATACTACAGTAATAAGGCATCAAGAGCTAGATGTGCAAAAGGGGAAAGTAATGTAATGATGCAAGACACGTTACCTTTTTTAAAACTCACAAGTTGCTTTTTATAAGAAATATCAGATAAGATTTGTTTCACGTTTTGTTTTAATAAAGAGTCGATTTAGCCTATTTTGGAATAAAGTAACAATTAACACTAATAATAAAAGCAACAGTATTGCCAAGTTATTTACATTTGAAAATAAGCCACCGAAAGAGCACAGTGCAGGAGTGAGGAAATAAGTGTTAGACCCACGCAATGTGACTACATCAGCCTGGCTGACTCTGAGGACAGTTGGGCCAAGTGCAGAAAAGGAGGTGGAGGAGCTACACATCCAACCCATGTCAGAGGGACATTCCCCCCTCCTCCACACACACCCCCACAAGCTTAGTGGCCCATTTCCCAAACACAAATTGGATCTGCAGAAGCTGTTGCAGCTCAGGGGCTGCATTACTCCTCACAGAGCAGCAATGTGGGGGAGAAGGGCACCAGAACAGAATCCCAACACATATATTAAAAATTGTACCTTTATGGGTGGAGGGATGGAAAGGGTGATTTTATCCTTCTTCCTCCTCAGGCTCCATGTGGTGGGATCTTCATCTCTCTTGGGCACCTTCATCTCTCAGTCTAAGAGTTCCATTCAATTTGATTTCTCCTCTTCAATCAACCAGATCCATTCAGTTTTCCTGGTTGATTGACAAGTTAGAGGACCTGACCACCACTTTGGACCAATCAGGAACATACTGAGCTGTGCTTCTCTCTAATTGAGATAGTCACAGACTCTGTCACTGGGGAGATGCTCATGCCCATATCCTTAGTCTCTTTGTGCCTCAGTTCCTCATCTGTAAAATGGGGATAACTACTTACCTTACAGGGATATTGTAAAGATAAATACATAAAGACTGGGAGATGCTCAGATATTATGGTAATGGGAGTCACCTTAGATATATAATGCTAAATCCTTGTTCCCTTCTATTTAAAATCTGTGAATTTAATTAGAATTAGAATTAAAGATTGAAAGTTTTACATAAGAGAGAACTACATTTATTACTGTATACCAGCACATGTTTGACATACGACTATTCAATCCCCCTTTATTCCCAGCACAAAAATAAACACAAACTACAAAATGCACATTAATCCTTATCCCATGTCACAGCAGAAGCTCAGTCAAAAGATTAATTATGCCACCTGAAAAAGAGAGATGTTGATATTTGTTTTTAAGTTTCTTACACAAAAAAAGTTCTTCAATTTTGCATCAAAAATGAATTGATGTCTTCAGGGACGGGTAAGGTGTTGGGAGTGAGAGAGAGAATGTAACAAGTACTGATCCCTGATTTAATCATGAAATATCTTCTCTAATTAATTTAGCAGATTCTCCATCTATAAAAGCACTGTAGCAAGATGTTTGACAATCTTCCTCAACTTGTAGACTCCCATCATCTATTTTTTCCTACCAGTAAATCGGGTTATTTTCCTCATCCAAGAGAGGAGAAAAACTTGATTCATAAATTTCTCTCCTTTAGCTCTTCTACTGAAGGTGTCGTAATACCAGAGGAGCAGTCGACCTGCTGTAGGTACTCAGTAGAGCAGGGGTCTCAAACATGCGGCCGCGGCCCGCAAAGTTATTTGCTTGGCCGCCAAGCTCCCCCCCACCCCGAGTTATTTCCTGCGGCCGTCAAGCTCCCCTCACCCGCTGCCTCCCCTCCCCCCCAGCACACTGCATCCCTGCTCCTCTACCTACCTCCAGGCGCTTCCCACCGTCAAACAGCTGTTTGGCGGCACTTAGTGCTTTCCATGGGGCGGGGGGAGCGGGGAGCTGCACACTCAGGGGAGGAGGCGGAGAAGAGGCAGCGCAGGGCTGGGGATTTGGGGAAGGGGTTGGAATAGGGGCAGGGAGGGGGCGGAGTTGGGGTGGAGACTTTGGGAAAGGGTTGGAAGGGGGTGGGGAAGGGGTGGGAAGAGACGGGGCCTCATGGAAGGGGTGGAGTGGGGGCGGGGCCGGAGGCAGCGTGGGGGGGGGCGTGTCAGTCATGCGGCCCTCGGGCCAATCTACTAGTCCTCACGTGGCCCTCGTGATCATTTGAGTTTGAGATCCCTGCAGTAGAGGCTTTCATGTACTGTGACTAGTCATATACCTTACTTGTTAATAGTATTAACCCCCCCCGCACACACACACACACACACCCCTCTTGTTTCTCTGTCCAATCAGATGATATCATGTTAGTGATACCAGCATTTTGAAAGGGATTTTTCAGTAGGTCTAAGGATTACCATGTATTTCCCAGCCAGTATAGTCTCTTTTCAAGCTCACCAATGTCTTTAGCATTATTGCGAAAAGCACTAAGCACCTAACACAGCAACTCAGCCCCAGTTGTGAGCTGAAGAGCTGTGCTCGGCTCTCTGCACCCCTTGTGCAGGGAGGGGTGGGGGTGGGTCAGTCAAGGAGTGAAAATGGATTTTGTGACAGATTCTTTGAGGCTGTCATTTTGTTCTGTGTTTGTACAGCACCTCGCACAGTGAGGCTGTGGTACATGACTGAGACCCCCTAGGCACTATCACAATGAATAAATAAATAAATGGTGATCGTTTGACTGGTCATCCTCCTCCCAACAGAGCCGGGGTGCAGAAGTCACGGATTTACTGCATGCCTGAGGCTGTAACTGAGGCCATGAGGTGGTTCCACATCTTCTCCAAATCCTGGGGGGAGAGGGATTGCAATCCTATCACACCCTATCCCCTGCTGGGAAACCAGTACATGGCCTAGTTATGCAGGATGTGGGCTGGGCCAGGATTTCCCTTTCCACGTTCCACTGTGGAATAATCTCTTTATTTGTATTTCACTCTGGGCTACATTTTCCACTTTGATCCCTCCTCCCCCCTGCTCCCACGAGGAACACAAACCCAAACACATTGGAATCAAACTTGGGTGTGAAGTTAGGCAAAACGAGTTCATTCACCCTAGTAAGAACAAATGTGGCATCAAGGAAAATCTATTTGTCATAGCAGTGGTAGGTCAGTTACTAATTTCTTCATCCATTTATTTATTGTGAGCTGTGAAGCCCATCAGAAAACCAAGACCTTAAGTGTATAAGAATCCCCAGAAGCAGAGCTTGGCAGCTACAGTAACTGTGAAGCAAATCTGTAGCCAGACCAGGGCTGTTGACTCAGCTGCCACAATTCACCCCTCCCGCAAAGCCTGCAGGGACTCAACCCACAGGCATGCTGCAGCAGCCTATCCCTGGGCGGGGCCCAGGTCAGATGAACCAAAGGCACAGGTATTTCACTTACCCCACCAGAACCCCAGGTTAGCCTGTGCAACCGTGCTACTCAGCCAGGAACCCTCCTGCTGCCTCAGTGTTACAGACTCCCTAGGCTTCCAGCCAGCTCTTGATCTGGTTCCTGTTCCTGCCCCAGCCTTGCCCGAGCCTTGTTTCAACTCACTTCAGCCTGGTCCGTGCCCTATTCTCCAGCCCTGTTACTGACCCGCTCCAGCCCTGCACCCACTGCCTGACCCCCAGACTGACTCCAACCAGCTTTGGCCTGTATCCAGACTCTGACTACAATACTGATTTGGCTTGTCTATGGACTCTGACCCCAGTTATGACCCACGGCCTGTCCACAAACCCTGGTTTCACCACTACCCTGAGTCAGTTCCTGATTCTACAGCTGCTTTGACCTTTAGTACCTGTTCTTGACTATGGCTCTAGCCACCAGGCCAGATCACCCAGAACCCAGAGCCTGACAGTAACTATCTGAATAGGGCTCATGGAGGATAGGGGCACAAAAGTAAAATACTTGCTGAATGTCAGTTCGCAAGGGCTGCTCAGGTCAAAAAGTGACTGCAGCTCTTGAGAAAATCCTGTGCAGCTTCAACTCAATGACAAACAAACACTTGACTGAACAGCTACTCATGTAAAATTTCCCACCATAAAGGACTGAATGGGCTTTTCTATTAAAAACCACAGGGAATGGATCAACTGCATTTCTTCACATTACCCGCTTTGCCATGAGAGAAGAGAAAAACATGACAGATACTTGAGAGCTCTGGTACGAAGATCCTGAAACACAACCTCTTGTTATTGACTCCCCTCTGCCTGTCAGGAGAGAAGAGGAGAAAAGAAGTAAACACTAATTTAGGCTAGTTTAAACTGCCTAAATAATAATAATAATAACAAAGAGAGAGGATTCCAACAAACGATATATTTATTAAATCTGTTTAAAACCACACCATTTGATACATCAAAATCCTGGCAAAAGTGGAATAACAGAGATTTTTAATAGCAGAAAATTGCAAATTTGTCACAATTTATCTTCTCATAGAAAAAGCACAAGTGGTGCAAATAAAGCTCCTAATTAGGTGCAATTAGCATACCTTGGGTGAGAGCTCAGAGGCGCTGTGCAGAACTTGCAGCCAAGGGGGGAATAGGGGACTATCGTGACTTTAAGCTGCCTTTGTGCCTTACCGATCCTCAGCTGCTCTGGGGCCCTGACATATTTCAGACAGCCCTGAGGGCCTGTTTAAGTTATGGCAACCTCGTTGGGGCTTCCCTATGAACCACAGCGAACAGTGGTGCCTAGAATCTCTGCACACCTCCTCATGCAACCTCCTACCCCCAGTCTGGCTCCCGGAACACTTCCCCCAGGGCAGGGACTGCAAGGGGTTCCTCGAAAGGCAGCCTTATGGCTGGCTGTCTTCCAGAGTGCCCGTGCTGGCAGGATTCTCCCACCAGCTGGAACCAGGGCTTTTACAACCCCTTTTGCCAATCCAGAATAAAGGAGCCCGAGCAAGGATTAGGATCTTTCCCCTTGAGAGCTTTATTTTAGTTTACTGTGACTTGCTGCCTCGGATTCAAGGCAACGTGCAATAAGGAGGTAGGCTTTTCCTTGCTACAAGTGAAGACATTTGTAGTCACGCTGATCAGCACTGTTTGCTTGTGATCTGTCTGTCTGCACCTCATCTGTTGTCTTTGTACATTCTTGGGGGGGCGGGGCCATCTTTTTGTTCTGTGTTTGTACAGTGCCTAGCACAATGGGGTCCTGGCTGCAACTAGGGCATCTTATCACAATTCAAACAATAAATACAATAATATATTATTTTAAAGGGAAAAGTAATAAACTATTTAATGGCACCTTAAAGACTAACGAATTTATTTGAGCATAAGCTTTCGTGGGCTACAGCCTGCATCCGATGAAGTAGGCTTTAGCCCACGAAAGCTTATGCTCAAATAAATTCGTTAGTCCCTAAGGTGCCACAAGTACTCCTGTTCTTTTTGCGGATACAGACTAACACGGCTGCTACTCTGAAACTATTTAATCTAACACAATATCAAAGTGGTGCCCTAGGCCCTCAGCTTTGAGATGTGAGAGCCAATCCTGCTCTCACTGAAGTCAATGGAACATGAGCCAGTGATTAGAATGAGGCCAGCGTGGAATGGAGGTCTGGCACAAGGCCAGCTAGCTAGGGTAAAGGGTTGCCAACTTTCTAATTGCACAAAAGTGAACACCCTTGCCCCACCTCCTGCACCGCCCCTTCTCCCAGGCCACACCCCCACTCACTCCATTCCCCCTCTGGCACTTGCTCTCCCCCACCCTCACTCACTTTCACCGGGCTGGGGCAGGGGTGCAGGAGGGGGGAGGGCTCTGGGGTGGGGCCAGAAATGAGGGGTTCAGGGTGCAGTAGGGGGTTCTGGGCTGGGGCAGGGGGATAGGGTGCCAGAAGGGGTGAGGGCTCCGGTTGGGGGTGCAGGCTCTGGGGTGGGGTAGGAGATGTGGGCTTTGGGGTGGAGGAGGGGGCTCAGGGATGGTCCCAAGGGGGTTGGAGTGCAGGAGGGGCTCAGGGCTGGGGCAGGGGGTTGGAGAGCAGGATGGGGTGCAGGGTGCAGTCTCCAGAAGGGAGTTAGGGTGCGGAAGAGGGTTCCAACCTGGGGCAGGGGATTGGGGTGCAGAAGGGGGGTGGGATATGGGCTTTGGCCGGGCGGCGCTTACCTCAGGTGGCTTCCGGAAGAGGACGGCATATCCAGCTCCTAGCTGGAGGGGCCAGGGGGCTGTGTGTGGTGCCTTGTGCTCGCAGGTGCCAACCCTGCAGTTCCCATTGGCTGCAGTTTCCAATTCGTTAATGCCCAAATCAATCAGGCACCTCCCATGACTTCCTGAAGAGATGGACTCAACTCCAGTGGTGCTTGCTTGCGGGGATGCACATTAGACTGGACCCACAGGATCTGAAAGGACCTTTGGTTCTCCTGTTCCAGATCTCCAGGACTACGTGAATCAATGGTAGGCGATGACCAGAACCGATGATCAGGAACGGACACTCAGAAACACACCACACTGACTTGACTAGCCAGCCTTAAACTAAAGGGATCCTCTTCTGCATGTCTGTCTGTGCTGCTCAATCTCAGTCTCTTCACTTACTCTTAGTTTCTCTCAGTCCCAGTTTCCCTTTGTTCCTCTAGCTGCCTTATGTCCTCCCCTGTCCATCTGGCTTCCCTTGTTCCCTTCCACCTTCCTCTCCCTCTGTTTACTCCCAGACTCTGTTTGTTTCTCTCTGTTAGGCTCCCCACTTCCTGCCTCTGGCCCTCAACCACCCTCAATTCTCCTCCAACTGTCTCTTCCCCTCTGTCCCAGGGGAGGGGCCACCTCCATTCACTTCCTCAGAAGGAGGGGCTGCCTCCTCTCCATAGAAAACTGACAATGCATTCACCCTGAACACACCCTAACACATATATCCCCATACAGGGTCAAGTCCCTTTACCACATTTACATTTGCATGCCCAAGAAGAGTGATGTTGTTTCCGGGCTCCAGTTCTCAATCAGGTCTGGTCTACACTAGGAAATTAGGTCGGTATACGTCACTCAGAGATGTGAAAAATCCACATCCCTGAGCAACGCAGTTAAACCGACCTAACCCCTAGTGTAGACAGCACTACATTGATGGGAGGATTCCCCCATCTAATTAGCTACCACCTCTCAGGGAGGTGGATGACCTATGCTGATGGGAGAGCCCCTCCTACCTGCATAGGTAGTGTCTTCACTGAAGCACTGTACCAGTGCAGCTGAACCGCTGCAGTGTTTTAAAGTTAGACAGTCCCTCAGTGGCTTCCATTTCTGTTTTGATTTGTGGGTTGAGTAGGAATGTTTCCAGGACATGGTGTTCTTCACACACACCACTGAAATCAACCAAGCAGCTGACGACACCTGGCATGATCAGCAATGGAGAAGTATTGCATTTCAGAAACAGTAGGGTCCCCACCTTGATCCTTAGCTTTCCTCCCTCCCTAACTGTATTTTCAGAAAACCTGTCTCTTCACTGCAAAGTTTCTTTTCTTAAGGGCTGCAAAGTATTTTTCAGAGCTCTCCTTTGAAGTCTGTGCAAGGTATCTAGTGTCTGTATTAACTTTCTGTGTGAAGAGAGAAACTGAATTATCCTCCTCAGGGGAAACTCTAAACATCAGAGAAGGCAAAAGGCAGAAGTGAAACCTACCTGATCAAACAAAGCCCAGCACAGAGAGTGAAATTCACACACACACACACAAGCTTTGTGGGCTTTGTAAATGGGCTCTGTGTAGAATACCTGTGAGGACAGGGGAAAAGAAAATCTACCCCTAACATGTAGGCAACGTATGGGACAATCCCTCTGCAGTCACTATTATATTTATTATTTGTATTATCATAGCACCTAAGAGCTCTAATCATGGACTAAGACCCCATTGTGTTGGGCATTGTATGAACACAGAACAAAAAGACAGTTCCTGCCCCAAAGGGCTTAAATATTATGTTCAACCTGAGATGATATTTAGATGACGCCTGCGTGCTTAGAGCAAGCAATATAGAACATAGTGATACTATATTCTCCTGTTCATAAAACTACAATATCAGTGTCACAGTGTAAAGTAACACAGTTCTCCTTAAGTTAGGTCCTTAAAGTTGACTTCTTTACAGTCAGAGGCTGAACAATATACCAAGAGTGTACCTAATGATGCTATTTCATAATCCTGTGCAGGGTTTGGTCATATGACACCAGTCTAAAGATATTCATGGACAGAGTGCAGATAAATCAATCTCCCCATCATAGACCTCAGACCAATGCTGAGCAGAGGAAGAGATCTCTTAACCAGAGAGTGGACACTTCCCCTATGTCACAGAGCCCCTCTCACCTGGCTGTAGGTGAGACAGCTTGTCCTATTTTCACAATATTAGGAGGACTCATGAGTTGAGTCCCTGGTCTGGCCAGAAGGTTTGGAGACTGGCAGGGACCATCATAGGCAAACAGGATGCCCAACCTAGGACAGCATGGTGAGCATAGGAATGTTCTAACAGGAAATACCATTTCTATTAGGTTCCTTCTAAATCTTCACTGGTGGTGCTCACTGAAGCTGTGCCATGCTGTGTCAAAGGTGAATCAGGACACTTGCAGGCCATGTCTAATGTATGGAATTGCTTATGGTACGGTAATGAATTGGTCACAAGATAAGGGTACATAAACCTGGGTGCCTCGATTGGGCAAGATGTAAGTTATGCCAGGAAAGAAAGAGAACTCATCATTGTCTATAATATCACTCTTCATCAAGGGATTCTGTCTTCCAATCATCAGGACAGTCCTTCTGGATTCCGCATTAATAATTCTAGACATCCACATAGCTATGGCTGCTAAAAACCACCCTCTTATGGCTTGCTGGGAGACTCTGATTTGGTCACTATGATCCATGGATTCACTATCTCTAAGGCTGGACTATTTCATGTCTTTATACCGAGGTATGAAGCTGCTGGCGCTGAAAAAAGGTCCACTTAGTTCAGAATGCAGCAGCCTGCCTGCTCAGCAACTCAGGTGCTCCACTCTCTACATTGGCTCCCCATGGAATACAGAATCAAAAGTCAAGGGTTTTGTCCTAATAGTCACCATACTCCATGGACCACCAGGTTACCTGAGAAATCCCTCTACTCCACCATGGCAGCTGCCTTCCACAGCTCAAATCACAAGGTGCTCAGGGTATTTAGAGCTTTCTTACATCAGGACCATGACTCAGGGTCTGGCTCCCAGAACACAGCAAAGAGACAACAGATCTCACCAGCCTCAAAATAACAGCAGGTGAACTCACCTATTTGAGTTAGCTTCCCCACCTCAAAGTTAAAAATCAAAAAAACAAAATCACAAAAGCATGTTGAGGAGGAGTGAGGAAGAGAAACAAACTTGATGGTATTTGTTAACTAAGTATACTACAAACTTATCTGAGAGTTTTAAAACTTTTTACAGGAAAAAGCTGAAGTCAGCAAGAACACTGAAGCTCTGCCCTAGACCACGAGCAGTAGAAGGAACTAAAATGGTGGCAGTCCAGCAGTTCCCTTTAGTCCCTCGGTGAAGAGGACAGGAGTGGGGAGGGGGCACATGTGCAGACCACACATATAGTGCTAGGGAAAAATCTCCAGTCCTGGGCACATGGAGCAGATGCGCGATCCTGATGTGCACTATATATAGGTACAATCACTCAAAGAAGGAAAAAAACTTGAAAGGGGATCTTGCCACCTTGGGAAACACAGAATAAAAAGTTCTTCATCTGATCAAAACACTTCCATCAAAACTGTTTGACAGAAACTTGGGGGTTTTGACTAAACAATTTTTTGCAAAAAGTTTCTGCTTTCTGCAGAAAAATTCAACATTTTATTGAAAAGCTGAAATCTAGCTAGCCCAAAAGCAGTTTTTTGATGTAAAATCAGAATTTTCCACACAAAAATCCCCAACATTTTCTGATCATCTCGCATTGTAAGCTCTTCAAGGCAGAATCCATGCCTTTGGATGTGTTCCTACTGTGACTATAACAATGGAGCCCTGATCTTGACAAGGACCTTTGGTCACTGCTGTAATACAAATAATTAATTCAAACCAGGCATGTCACATTCACTTCCATTGCTTTAAGGACAGGGTTAAAAACCCACTGAAAATAAATGGCACTGGAAATTATGGAGAAGGGCCCAATTCTGTAAGATGCTGAGCTCTCTCAATTCCCCACTAGGTAATGAGGGAGCTCATCATATCAGGCTTTCAATGTAGTCCACCAATATGTACATCAATGATGCTTGCAGCCTGACTCTGCCTGCTAAGGCATGTCGTTAAAAAACACATTTTGCATTAAGCGTCATGTTTCTGAAAACTGAAGTGTGTATTAATATGCTTTAAATATGGGCTGCGCTCACTAAACAAAATTTGTCCAGGGTCCAAAGTGCCTGGTTAAATAAATGAATGTTCACTAAACTCCTACGCTCCTTTCAAAAATTAAGATTCAGGATTAAATCAATCTCACCTGCATTGTTGCCTGTGCTCTGCTCCATTTCGTGCTATATTGCAAGGTCGTGTATCCAGGGGTGGCTCTAGCTTTTTTGCCACCCCAAGCACGGCAGGCAGGCTGCCTTCGGCGGCATGCCTGCGGGAGGTCCGCTGGTCCCGCGGCTTCGGCATACCCACCACCGAATTGCCGCCAAATCCACGGGACCGGCGGACCTCCTGTAGGCACGCCGCCGAAGGCTGCCTGACTGCCGCCCTCGCAGGGACTGGCAGGGCGCCCCCCGTGGCTTGCTGCCCCAGGCACGCACTTGGAGCGCTGGTGCCTGGAGCCGCCGCTGCGTGTATCAGATGTCTAGGTTGCTTGAGTTCTAAAAAGCAGTCAAAAATAATTACTTTATTCTTGGCCACCAGCCTTTCAAATTCAATCCCATTCTGGCATGTGCTTTTCTTCAGGTCCTTTGTGACTGTGTGTTAGGATGAAATTAAAAGTGCTTTCCAAAGATGGGCACAGCACAGAAGCAACACTGAAGACACCAAAGATCTATAGAAAGAGAAAGGCCCAAGATAGACCAAATTATACCAAAATTAACTGGTTTGATTCTTTATATGACAATAGATTTGGCTCAATCTGAAAAAAAGTCTCATATATGACTCCCAGGAAAGCGCTGATGTGAAGTCTGTAAGATACAGAACCACCACTTCCACTTCTTCACTATTTCCAAATTAGGGGAGCCCATGTTTCTTTGAGAAGTGAAGAGCAACATATTTGCCTCTTTCCATTTCAGTGGCTGCATTTGGATGGGCTCAGGAGAAGCAACACAACATATTGCTCTGTAGCTGCTATATCTGTTTGTCAGCAGTCAGTTTTGTGACATGTTCAGGGTTTTCTGACTGTAAAAAGTTCCATTTGTGTGTGCAATAGACTGTTTTGGAAATACCCCTGTGTGTTCTTTTTGTCTATCTACTAAGGAAGGAATGCTATGACCTGTCTTGCTATGTATATATACCCTAGGTCCCTAGGTCCCATTAACTGTCAGTGAAACTTATCATCCCTAAGTGCCTAAGGCCCAGATTTTCAACAGTGACTATGGCTCCGGGTGCCTCCATTTTTGGCATCCAACATAAGGCACCTTAAAGTGGCCTGATTTTCAGCATGGACGTACTCAGCATTTTCTGAAAATCAGGCCCTTTTAAGGCGCCCCAAGTCAGACACCCAAAAACTAGGTTACCCAAAAATCACTAGTTATTTTTAAAAGTCTTGGCCTTGACTTTTGAAAATGAGACTTAGGCACCTAAATCACGTAGGCACTTTTGAAAAGTTTACCCTGAATCTATTGACTCATCGCATGTCAGTAACATACCATTGCTTGGTAACACCTTTCAGGGGGGTAATTTACTTGCAGCCTGTGTTTTTCCCTAAGGGACAGAAAATGTACTGTTTGAAGGAAAAAAGAAAAGAAAAAAAGTGAAGGAAGGTGCCTGTGCATATTAAATGACAGAATAAAGCCTCAAATGATCATGGATTTAACATTCCCATTCTCCAAAGTCATGTGTCAAAAAATATGAAATAATGAACCTGTGGCATTCTGTTGTATCCCATGCCAGGCAGTTTATGCATCAGCATCAGTACACTGGCTTTGATGAACAGCACTTCTGTGCCCTGCTGGTCTAACCTGGAAGTTTAAAAGGCAGTAATTAAGTCCTCTAAAAGGAGGAATAAACGCAAATTAAATGGGGCTGCAAGTATATTGTATTCTTAGTTACAGAATTGTTATTTCATACACCACCAAAAGAACTGAGCAAAATGCACGGGAGAAAGAAAAATGGAACGGAATCAGAACATTAATGGGAAGGGGGAACCTACCGAGGTTCTAAGAGGAGACACACCTGACCTGATGAGATGCTTCAAGAAAACAGGAAGAAGGTGGCATGGAAAATAGAAGGTGAAGAAGAAAGTATTGTCATTTACACGTCTTTGAAGGGTTCTATGTGCATCAAAGCTAGCCTCTCAGAAAGCATAGAATTACTGTGGAAAAACCTCTCAAACTTGGGTGATTTCTTCTATTCAAAAGCAATGTCACTGTAGTTAAGTCAGATGGCACCTTGCAGCTAATTATATCCTGCATAGGAGGCTGTATATTGTATTCCAATTTAGGATATGTTTCATCGTATCATTAGAGAACTATTTTAGCTTGCTGTGGCATAAAGTGTCTTAATGGGTTTAAAACATGCAGCTCCTTCCCTTCCCTCCCCTTTCTCCCAATAGGTAGGGCGTACAACACAAAGGTGTGAAAAATATTTCCATAGTGTGTGTCTTCCTAAGCAGTATACATGTTGCTGGAGACAATATATGAGGACTCTGTAGAGTTGTATAATGCACTAAAGCAGGGGCTTCTGATGAAGTTCCAAACCAGATTGTGTTCTTCAAACCCCCTCTTGTGGCTGTGGGGGGTAATGCAATTAAACTTTGTATTTTGCTCTGATCTTTTGTCTAAAAGACTGCAGTGCTTTCTCAGGAAAGGATGAGTTCCAGGAGCTTTTGCTTTGCCTTAGCGTACTCCACAGTGCTTTGTAAAATATTGAATGGGTTCCCTCTTACAACAATCCATCATAGGAGTTAAAATATTTAAGTTTCCCTTAAAAATAATAAATTGTGTTTGAGCTGCATAGAAACACAAGACAAAGCCACTGGACAAAGGAGGTTTGGAGATACCTGTGTGTGTTGGGTATTTCTGCACCAGCTCATCTCTAGTTGTGTACTCTCCTCAACATGGTATTACCTGCTTCTCTCTTTCTTCTTTATTATTACTTCAGGAAACTCTTTTAAATCGCACAGTAAATGTATTAATATGCTGTGGCATCACTCTTTTTCCTGTTTGTATGGTCCTCCAAACTGTAATTTAATCCCACTGATATCACCATCTCTTCTCCAGCATATCTGGGGGCTGTGTTAGCTTGCAAACCAGATTCTCTTTCAGCTACAAAGCAGGAGTCAGTGGAAATACGACATTGGAACCCATAGTCTTTTTTCCTACACAAAGCCATTTGACTGTAGGTTATGTTCTGAGACACTGAACTATTAANAGTGAAGTCAGTGAGGGTCTGCAGGAGTTCACTCCAGCAGACCCTGCTGCAGGATCAGAGCCTTACGTGCTTCGGTTCCCTGGGAAAAATAATACTTCCCTAGGAGGAGGAATTCATTCATGTCTGAGGTGCTCAGATACCATGGTGACAGGAGCCATACAAGATTAGATCTAAAGGTCGATTATGGCCATTTTTGGTTTTCCTTTCACAGCATATTATATTTGCTTTTGGAAAAAGCAACAGGGAAAGGGGGGTAGAATGTTAATGTGCCTGTTTCCCTGAGTGGGGCATATGTTTCAGAGCTTTATAATGACCCATGCGAACTTTCCACAGAACCTTACTTATTATGCAATAAATTACTTGCCTGGCATTTAGCTTTCCAGTCCAACAGTTTTAAGTAAGTCAACTAACTGTTCATATTACTAATTTGTCAAGGCCAGTTTTTGCTGATGTAAATATTGACATGCTGAGGACTATGGTATTAGTAATTATTCTTAAAGCATGCTATAAAAAAATCCAACTGTGCTATTGATTTCCAATCTTTAATATTCCACAGTGACCATCCTAGCGCTAGCTACACTAAGGAAAATACCGCCACAGTATACTCAAACTCTTGGCCAACATTTGAGACATGCTTATTTATTTGTCTAACAGAAGGATACTGAAAAAGCTGTGTTCACAAAGAATATAACTGATGTAGAAATTGCTCTGATTATGATTTAAAGGAGTGAGCTCCAAAATGGATAAATTGGATAACCGCAATATGTGCTTTTTAAGGAATGCTATCAGAAATATCTCTTTTGACATTTTAATTACCTTTTTTATTAAACTGGGAGAATTTTTAACATCTATTTTAATTTGTCATCATTTGTTTGCCTTTTGTACTTTGTTTAGCTTGAAGATTGGTTAGTTTCATCCAGGGGGTCTGCTGCAGGAGGATAATGCTGGTTTTCCATCATCATAAAGGTATGTTTACATTTTTTAAAATATCTTTTGTTAATTCCATGCTAGTAGTCCTAAATCAGTCAGTCTTTTACAAAGGAACTGAAGTTTGTAGCCTAAACCGATTGACCCCTTCAATATTTGTGCTTTTGGACTGAGTGCTGGAAAAGGGAATCCTGTACTATAGCTATAGATGAACTATTTCCATTTCCATTCTGTACCTTCATTTTTAGGGCTTACTGTGGGACTGGACTTCAATGGAAATTAGGGTGAGGGTTTCAAAAGTGGTAGGCATTGGCCTAACTTTGCTCCCACTGAACTCCCATTGGAGCAGAGTCAGGCCATTGATGAGGACTTTTGAAAATCTCACTCTTGATCTATGAACCCCATCTTGCGACTGGATCTATACTGAAGACCCCTGGGCCACCAGAGAGCCAGTTGCAGGATCAGGGCCTTAGCAATGACTGCAGACTAGGCCCATTCTCAGACATTTCCATGCTGATGATTGGTCACAAAGAAGAGTTGCTGCGTGGAAGAGATTGAAGGCAGAAAAAAGAGCAATACAACTTGATCTAATTTGGGTTGTTGGGTTCAGTGTGCAGGAGCTGGGTGGTGTTGGTGGCCTGTGATATACAAGTCAGGCTAGATGATCTGGTAGGTCCCTTCTGGCCTTAAACTCTATGATAAATTTTAAACACAAATAACTATGTGGTTCTACAAAGTACTTAAGTACATATTTAAATGAGGGGGGAAGAGAGAAAAATGAGAAAATTAAATGAGAAAAAAAACATTGTGAGGTACACTGCTACCTATTAGTGAGCAGACCTGGTTCTGTTAACCTTCCTATGATGAGAGTAGACAGGTAGTCAGTCAAGAGTTTTTCCCCACAGAGCAGTCTTAATACGTTAGGACATATTTCAATTCAAGAGCTCCAAAAGTGTATGTGAATAATAGCAGTATTTATACATTACATCCGCACTAAGCAAAATGAAATTGTGTCAATGAAAACTTATGCAGACAATGTCAGGAAGGTCACACATTTTTGCATGGTAACTCACAATGTACATTCAATATAAACATTATATTTCTTAAATTAAATGTTTGATTCCTAACTCCAGTAAATAAAAAAAGGCATCGTCTTCTCAAGGATGGCTCAGTATTCAACACAGACTGACTGTTTTCCTTCCATCTCCATCTTCCAATACGTGCTGGGTTATAAAGGCAGTGTTTTGAAGTGTGTCACTCTAGGATACCCACTACCCTAGCAAATAGTACCTCAGGGCACAAAGCCCCATCTTGGTCAGTCAGCTTTGTCTAATGCTGTGATGTTATTTCCAATGGCACCACATTCAGGTAGCAGCCGCTGGATCTATGTTATTCAAAATGGCATATTGCCTCAGTTTGAAAGATAGGTGGCATAGTCAGGTACCCCAATGGCTTCAGAGAGGCTGACACAAGAGCACTGGAACTCAGCTTTTTTTTATTTTATTTATTTTATTTTAATTTCATTCAAGGCTAATGGAATGCTGAAACTATTATAATGGTCAGCCACTAGGGGGCAACATGTGAAACATGTCTTACCTTAGCTGGTAACTGTTATAGCCAACAGTGCATTAAAGTAACTCAGGCCATGTCTACACTACGCACCTTTTAGTGACACAGCTGTGCCGCTACAGCCGTGCCACTAAAAGGCATGCAGTGTAGCCGCTGTTTGTCGGCAGGAGAGAGCTCTCCCGCCAGCATAAAACTTCCACCCCCAACAAATGGCGGTATTTTTGTTGGCAGAAGAGCTCTCCTGCCGATAAAGTGCTACTCACACGGGCATTTTTTGTCGGCAAAACTTTTGTCGTTAGGGTATGTGTGTGTTTTTTTCACGCAAAACTTTTGTCGTTAGGATGTGTGTGTGTTTTTTTCACAACTCTGAACAACAAAAGTTTTGTTGTTCAGATTCCAGTATAGACAAAGCTTCAGAGAACACATCTCTTGTATCTCTCTTTATCATGGAAACTCTGCCAGTAGTCTAGGTAGCCAGTCCATACCTAGTACAGGAGTCTGATCTGCCAGTAGCAGCCCTGTTACCCTCTGTGTCAAGGAGCATATGATGGTACACTTTCAATGTTATGAAATTAACCGTCAGGAACTGGACTTCTCTGTCTCTCTGAAATATATTTGAAAGATGTTCTTTAGGCAAGAGTTAACCCTTCTCAGCTTTAAGTAGTTAAAAACGTCTTGAGCAGATTGATTTATTTATTACACTTTCAGATGTTTAAAATCCCCATTATAATTAATGAGACAATAAATGACTTTGTTCTTACCTTTGATTATGAAATATGATTATTTTTATATGAAAGCTCTGCAGTCTCAAGCAATAAGTGAGCTATGAACATTTCAAAGTGAAGTGTGGAGGTTGAAAATACAAAGCCACTTCTTCAGCCTGATGACATGGCAGAGAGCAGGTGCTACTGAATGGGGAACAATACGTTTCTTTCTTACCAAACCATTAGCCATTCTCACAATGCCCAGATACTTACTAGCAAGGAGGTTGAATATGTAGCTCTCTGATACCTACATCCCTTTGCCAGCACTCACAGTTAACCTGGCAGACTCAAAATTTTCCACTATGAAACAGCATTTTTTGTAACGTTCATACTGGTTTAGAAATACCTGAGTATTTATTCAGTGTCTATGCAATGAACATCATATATAGCCAAATGTGAGAAACCTTGCTTATGTCAGTTAACCACAAT
The DNA here is from genome assembly GCA_003942145.1 of Platysternon megacephalum. Lineage (NCBI taxonomy): Eukaryota > Metazoa > Chordata > Testudines > Platysternidae > Platysternon > Platysternon megacephalum. Next base: position 2,151,654 of record QXTE01000033.1, read on the forward strand.
GTTGTGCAAATACACCATATTGTACATATTGTACGCTGCTCTCTCTCTGAGCTACTCCTTCAATTTCAGCTACACTGAAACAACAACAGATACATGGGAAAATAAGACAGGTATTTAATTAATTGAAGAATTTTTGTTGAATCTAACTATTCTGCAAATATTTTAACATGTAGCAAAAATGATTCATTCCTAATGAAAATTAAGAAAGGGCAAAAAAATGTGATTTCAACCTTTGTACTGCTTTCCCCCAAAATATAGAAGATGTAGCCTGGGGCCATGCAACTTCAGCCTTGTTAACTGAGCTGTGAGCATCCTCCGAGGAATGGCGAGAATTCACTGCAGACTCACCAGTCTCTTAACGGATTCTGCATTACGCTTCAAATGCAAAAGTTGAACTCGCATGGGCCTATGCTGCTCAATAGAAAAGAACAAAAACTGACTGAGCATTCTCCTTTTATAAACTGCTTTCTGCTGCAAACATACATTTCCAAGAAAACCAATTTTTTTTTTTAGGAATATATGTGGATTCCTATTTTGTTTAAATGTGAAACATGATGCCCCCCACCCCCGGAAAGCCAGGTTGTATTTAGAAAGGATTTGGCAATGTAAGTAACAATTTACCATGTGTGCCTCACCCAAAGGAAACATGAGGAATTTATTTCTGAATGAAATTTAAAATGACACATTTTGATACTTCAGGTAGAAGTTGTTGGCCAAAGTAATCACTCTGAGGGTACAACTCCCAGCAGGGACACAATACATTCAGGGTTTCGGCGTGGGTATTGGCAACATTAATAGATGAATAAGGCAGGACAAGAGAATGCATATGCAAGCAGGGTCTGAATGAGCTCTCCCCTGACAGCTAACTGGAGAGGGGAAAAGACTTCAGGAGCAGACTGTATTTACATGAACACACCTACTCTGCCTAGATATCCAGCAGACAGAACTGTGTTACCCAAAGTGATCAACTTTGGCTGGTGTTGGGTACTGAAAGCAGGGGTAGTGAAATGTTATCAGCGTTGTTATCTTTATTGTATGAGTAAAGGGGAGCAGAACTGTGCTTAGCCTGTCCTCATTGAGGGGGGTCACCCTCAACTGAAAAGAACTCACTAAGCTGGGGGCTTCGATGCAGACCACTGGTAAAGTAAGAGGGGGTGTGGACTCTACCTAAGGGTTTCTGGTCTGATTTAGCTGTTCCTCTCCACTATTCAAAGATAGAGCTGTGGAAGAAACAAACTCCACTCTCAGGTTGGAAGCAACAAAATCAGAGACAGCTTTATTCAGGACATGCAATTGCAAGAGAAGAACACAGCTGACAGAGAGCATCTCTGCCTCAGTTTCTCCAAAGTACAAGCAAAATCACACAAGCATTTATACCTTTTTGTGATGTGCATTAATTAAAAACATCTGCATTTTATTTAGGCTATTTGCTATCTATTCCAGTATTTTCTCACTTTCTCTTCTCACACATTGTTATCTCAAGCCTAGGTCACACTGACTATTCTGCTGTTTTCTACTCGCTTCTGACGTGAGCCCTGCTTCTACAGGTCTCGCGATATTAGGCTAAGACTTGACAGAACAGTTGCTCTATCTCTGACACTTAAATGGCTGCACTTAAACCCTCTCTTTCTTTCATTGCTTCCACAGAGCTAAGGCTCCATTAGGAGTCTCTTATTTTGTTAAGCGCTCTGAACCCTGGATCCTCACTGACCAAGGACAACCACAGTGAGTGGGATGTGCTGTGGGAACAGAGAGGGGTATGGTAAAGGAACTTTCAGTTGAAGAACTCAAGAACATGAGGCAGAAGACACTGACTGATGCACTCTGGGGTGGGCATCCTGTTCACAGTTTTATGTTTATGAATCCTGTTTGTGGCATTTCCCCTAATTAATGTCAGGTGACTTCCCTCCTGTCATTAAAAGTTTCTTTTCTACACTCAGACTCTGTGCTTGCAGTGGGGAAGTATTGCCTCTCAGAGATGCCCAGAGATGATATGTAATTTTCCCAGGGAGGGAGGTTACCAGCTACGCCATGCTCCAAATGCAGTGCTACTAATCCCTCTCTTTAATTTAAACATGTGAGAGGCTGCTGGCAGCCTAGTCTCAAGGTTATTTGAAAGGTCTCCCTCCCTTTCTCACATCAGCTAGTGACCATGAATCACAATGTCCACTCAGCCCACAGGAAAGTGCTGCCCGTTGGCTAAGACATTCCTTTCATACTCCCACAAAGTCCCAGCCAAGAAGTCTAACACTAAATTCCGGTGATAAGCAATTGTTCAAATTAAGCAACATGGATGTCAAAATCTGTTGCATCTCGTATGAAGGCAAAAGATTACCCTTTGGGAGCTATTGGAACAATAGTGCCAGGGGAAATCAGTGTGTAAGCCATCTGACCTGCTTCCCTCCCTCCCCCCCAAAAGGAAGTCAAAGATGTTTTTCTCATGTGGATGATAGAGATGGTAGATCTGCATAATGAAGCTGAAAACAGCCTGCTTGTGTTGTAGCTCCTCCTCTGTATGTTACATGCCAACAGAGATTTGCTACAAAGGAGAAGGAGAGCTGCAATGCAGTATTTTGCTCTGGAACTTTGCAGCTGTATTACAGTTTCAATATTATCATGAAAAGACTTTTGTATACAGTGTTTAAATTCTATTTGAAGGGTAGCTGTTAAAGTAGGCAGATGTATCACTGCATGTCCAACAGTACTTTTGTGCTCATGCATCCTAAGGATATTATGCTTAACTAAATTACTTCATGTCCTCTTACAATTAATGTTCTTATTGTTTTTATGGGACTGCCTGCTATTAATAATTAGACACCTTTTAATACTCTGCTATTTAGAACCGAGCTGCCTGGTTGAAAAAGCAGACTCATAAAAGAGACCCAAATACTGAAAAACAATCTCCCTAAGCAGGAATGATAAGGGCAGTCACCTCACCTCAAAACAGTGAACAACTTCAAGAAATGCAATGTTTTTAAAACGACTTTCTCCCATTTGTTTTAACATGAGTCCCAAGAATGCTCATGACTCTGCCTCTTCTCATCCTCTATGCATTTAATTAGAAGGTCATAGTGGCCACACTCTATCTCCAGAATCTGGTGAACGTCTCTTTCCATGGCCAAAGGCCATACTGCGTTATTAGAAACTGATGTCTTTCTTTCCTCGAGCCCATGTTATTCTGCCATTATCTGGTATCTTCTAGCCAGCAACGGAGAAAGCTAGGGGGTGATTCCAAAACCCCTGATCCAGCTGCAGAGAAGTTGGGATCCTGGTCCAAGTTTTGCAGCTCAGGCCATCTCTAGTTTCACTTCTGGCTTCAGAACCTATTTAAATCACAAGTGTAAATGAGGTTGGTGTCTCACACTAGCCTCAGTGGAGATGGTCCACATCATTAAACCACCAAGCAAGTCAGCATAATCATCAGACTCTGCTCAAGGAAAGTCCCAGAAAAAAAGTATCAGTCAAGTCGATATAACAGAATTAGGCGGATGTAACAGGTCAGGATTGAAAGCCATTGACAGAGCTCTGTGAGGGAAACTATCACAGTGCCTTTCTGCACTAATGCCGATTCTAACGTAATGTCTGTCATTTGTATAACCACCAAATTCACATGTTAGCATAAGAAGTTTCAAACAATATTTTTGCCTTGTTTTCCAAAAGTGACACCACTTTCTGGGCAAAATCTTCACTACAGTGAAGTCAAAGGGTAAACCCTCATTGACTTCAATGGGGCCATAATTTTATTCTGAGCCTGAAGAAAAAAAACCTTACTTTTGACTAAGAAAAACAACAAAGCAAACAATTAAATCTCCATGAAAGATCATAGTATGTAACATTCTACATTGGCTCTGCCTCACAGAATGACAGCTGCCTCTGCAGACAGGCAGTCTCCTTAAAGGTATGGTACAGAGACAACAAAACCATAATAGTTACAGAGCTACATGCCTCACAATTTCCAGTAGTGCAAATCACCTTTACCCTCTTCCTTTCATCTTTCTGTCTTGTCAGTTTAATGGGTAAGAAGAACTCATGATGATGGGTCATTACTTGAATCATCTCACTCCTATGAATCCTGTGACCTGACTGGCTGAAAAATGATTGTTAACTCATATGTAAAGACTTGGAGTATTAGAAATAAATTAGTTGGTTGTGAGCTCCTAGGGACATAGACTGTCTTCATTGTGTGTGCTTACAATGTCCAGCCTGGGGCCTCTAGGTGCTACCATAATACAAATGTTAAACAATAATAGACTAGTTATTAACTAGTCAAATCCTCCTATGCTCGGACATGACAAACTCCCTATATTTTGCCATAGCTGATCTGTGATGCAATGAAAGTTAATTATTCCATTTTTACAAAGTCTATGAGGATGTTCTGCACGTGGGCTTTTCTGAAACCCTTTAATTTCTAACTAAGAACAAATAGATCTGCCACTGCATAATCGTAGTTTAGAACCATAGGGCACTTTTTGTCCCAAAAGATCCCAAAGCACCTTACAACTTACAGTATGGGCCAAATTATGGCTGGATCTATGCTGGAAAGAGAAGGTGCAGAAAGCCCTTCTTTCCTTCCCTACTCTCTGCCCCTCCCATCATAGACCCATACATGAGGCATTCATGGTTCAGCTAGTTCTTGAGTGCAGGGTAGAGGGAACAGCCCTAAGGGGATGTGGTAGAGGCACATCTGGGCTCTACTGTGTGGAAGCAGATCTGCACTGGGTGAGCACACCTTTTCCAAGTCCTGCAGCCCAACGTTCTCCTCAGCAGTCATGGAGGCATTATGCCTTTTAAAGAAATATTGCCTCTTGGCACTGCTACATGGGTAATAAGTCTCCTTCCACAACACTACTCAGGTGACCTATATGTGTGCAGCTACTGGAATCCCTGTACCCACTGCAAAAAACCCACAGCCATCTGTGTGTTGGGGGGGATGACACCAATTTTTTGACATGTTGTATACAACACTAATGACGTGTTTCATGGTCTTTACCAATTAGACAAGATTAGAGCTAGATGAACTATTCATCATAAAGAATTTCCTCAACAGATTTAGCCCCTTCTGAACAGACCTTGATTTTCACAACTGTAATTCAGGCAAATGATTGCTCATAATCTATTCCAGTAATTATTCCTTTAAGTATATTGGGAATTCTTTTTTCCTACCATCATGTGTGGTTTTGCTTCTGTGCCACTAAAACCTATGTAAACAGGAAGCTGATTTGAATAAGTCACTTGTTGAATCACTACTTGCATCTGAAGAAGTGGGTACTCACCCACGAAAGCTCATGCTGCAAAACGTCTGTTAGTCTATAAGGTGCCACAGGATTCTTTGCTGCTTTTGTTGAATCAGTTTCCAAGATGGCTGTATAAACACTTCCAGCAGGGACACTTGTTGGCTCAAGTTTTCAGAAGACTGGCACTGGACAAGAACATTCTTGATAACAAAAATAAATTGCTCATCACAATGTTCATAGAAAAATGTAAAAAGGGCTAATGCCATCAAAACAGATCCCTAGTTTTAAATTTTAAAAAACCCTTGAATTCACCTCTGGCCTTCAATTTCTCCAACCAATAATTATATCATAGACAGACATTTCCAAATGGCTCATTAGTGCTAAAATAAATCATGGCATACAATTTTGTAATGCTAGCTAAGAACTTTGGTATAATGCACATCATAATTTATTATGAACAATTCTTGAATCCTACACGCTATAAAGAGTTGCTATGTGTAGTAACTGGAAAATACACAGATCCTGAAGCCACATTTAGTTACATCCTGTATTGTCATTAGTGGAAAATAAAGTGTAATTTGAAAAGCCAGTGGCATTTGCAAGAAGTGTTATCCTCACATTTAAACAACAACTTTCATTGACTGGAACTATTTTATATCCATGCTTTTTGGCTGGTCTACAAAGGGAATTTAGCCACCAATGTAGCTACATGAGTGCAAACCTCTAGCACAGATACAATTTACACCAGTGCAACATGATTTGCACACGTGAATCTTACCCCAGTTGGAAACCAGGGTTACAAGTTGCACAGTAATATGTAAAACATGCCTACAAGAAGGGTTTTCACTAATTAGCCACACCAATGGGTAAGATCTCAATGTGGACAAAGCTTTTGTGAAAACTTCAGCTTCTGCCCATCCAGCTGACCTGGGGTGTTTAAAGATTATATAGGCAGAGCAGGAATTCAAGAAAAGCAAGGCATGAGATCACCAAAATATTACATATCCTAATTAGCACACAATACAAAAACCAACAAAGATGCAGGTTAATGGGTTCTTACATTTTATTGCATGAACAAATTCCATTCCATTTTTATTCTTTTATATAATTTTAATAAAACTGTACATTACAGTTTAATTTCCTTAAATGGGTCAGTATTTCACAGAAAATGGACATCCTCATGGATCCCAGAACTCCTCTCTGAGATGTAAGTCAGTGTTAATAAAAGAGCATTAAATTACCCTGCAGTGGTAATTACTCTGCTTCAACCCTAAATTGTAAATGGTAATGAAGGAAGGTCTTTTTTCCCCCTGTATAGATATTAGTCACTACCTTAAATATCTGTGCTGCTGATTTAATTTGGATTTTGGCTGAGGTTGCTCTGATTTTTAATTAGCAGAACTATACCCTAATAAAAAAAAAGGGTGTTGGGGGGGAGGGGGGAGGGGGAACAGCATGTCCTGATCAAACAGTAGGCAAATTCAAAAGGTCTTTATTTTACTCACAGAAAGCATTGCCAATGGAAATACACAAAAGCAAATTTAATCAAGTTGATATAATCTAATATATAGGTTCTGACTCCAGCTGCATAATTTAAGGAAGTAGCTTTCTCTGATTAAGTAGTCAACTGCTGTGAGAAGACTGACATTGCCAATAAAAGTCTGACATGAGATAAAAGAGAAAGATGCCCATCTTTCTGAAATATAAATAAATAATAACAACTAAACACGGGCAAATATTGCATAATGGAAAGACAATGTCAATGGAATCGGATGCTTTGACAGGATGATGATATTATTCTGATGACTCAGGTTTCCTTGTCTTGCCATGAACATCAGAAGCTCAGTTAAGTCAAAAGAGAACAATACATTAAAAGCCTTCAGATCTCCTGATGTTCTGTGTATATTTGTTTCACTTTAATTTTTATTAGGGCACATAGGGGCTAAACATTTAATGCTACACTTGAAATAAAGACACACCTTGTGCTGTTCTTCTCTGCCCCATGCAAAGGAGCAGAGGAATACCACATTGCAGGACAAAAAAAGTAAAAAATCCATATTTCTCAAGTTCTAACCATCACAAATCATGGAATGTAAAAATAACACACTTGAGGTTCATTAATTGCTCATTAAAATGAATGAGAATGGTTTGGTTCTTGCAAGAATACAGGAAGTACTGTGCCTTCCAGTCACACGTTTCGTCTCACAAGTGAAATGAGAGTGTTAAGAGGTCTGATGGTACCATGTAAAAGAGCTGACAAAACTTTATGGAAAAATTCACACTGTCATCCAGAAACAGAAAAATCACATTTCTGTCAGCTCTGTTTCATTGCAAATTTTTCACAGTTTTCCAGGTATATTGGAAGCAGTTTTCACAAACCAAGAAATTGATGCTGCAGTTAAATCGTGATTTTTTTTACATGGCCCAGTTTGCTATACGTTTCAAGGTCTAACTTAACCCAGTTTTTCATGGTAGCAAAGGTAAAGTATTAGAAAGGGCAAAAATTCACCCTTAGCCAAAATCATGACATCTCAAAAACAAACACGCACACTCCATATGGGTAGGGTGACCAGATATCAACTGTGAAAAAATGGGACAGGGGGCGGGGAGTAATAGGGGCCTATATAAGAAAAAGTCCCAAAAAACGGAATTGTCCCTATAAAAACGGGACATCTGGTGACCCAAATATGGGAGTTTCACATTTTGCAGGTGTAAGCAGGGTATGAATGAACTCTCCCCTGACAGCTAGCTGGGAGGGGGAGAGACTTTAGGTGTGTTCATGTAAATACAGTTTGCTCCTGCTCTGCTTAGATATCCAGAAGATAGAGCAGTGTTGCTCAAAGTGATCAACTTTGGCTGGTGTTAGGTTACAAATCACTTTAGTACTGAATGCAGGGGTAGTGAAATGTTGTTATCAATGTTGTTGTCTTTATTGTATGAATAAAAGGGAGCAGAACTGTGCTTAACCTGTCCCAAATGAGGGGGTCACCCTCAGCTGAAAGGACCTCGTAAAGCCAGGGGCTTGAATGCCAGGACCTGTGAAAGTAAGAGGGGGGAGACCAGGAGGAATGGACTCTTATGGTGAGTCCTTGGTCTGTTTTAACCTGTTCCTCCTCACTGTTCAAAGATACAGCTAAATAGGCTTCATTAGGAACCTTTTCTTATGTTAAGTACTCAATGAGAGCTGAAATCACTTGTGGTGGGGAAGTATTTCTGCCCAGCCTGCTAAGAGCTAAAAATCACTAAGAGACTGACCTACAGAGGTCACAACAGAGAGGCAGGTGGCAGCATGAGATGACTGACAGGTGGCCGGTGAAAGTGGTGAGCAGTCAGCAGCAGCGAGGTGGCCAGCCAGAGCAAGTGCTCAGATGGAGGAGCAGGCCAGGTGTCTTCTTCCCCGGGTGGGAGGCTGTGACGCTCTGTACCTCAGAGGAACACCCAGCACCCCCATGTTCATCCTGGTAAAATGATTGAGTGGTATCCAATGCAAAGTTTGTCATGTCAGTGTCTTCAGAAGGCTGATGATGTACTGAGCATTGTTGTTATGTGATGTTATAGGTTATAATTTCATTTATATAGTTATGAGGCTGAAAATGTATCCTCATGGCTGAAAGCAAGCCCAGACAAAAACTCTCCAGAAGCAGAGGAGCAATTCACACCTCATCAGGGCGTGGATGGGACAAACCCAGCCCCGCCTCACAAGAACAAAGGGTGCTGGCCTAGGCAGCAACTAAAGAATCTGTTAGACTCAGGAGGGAGTCAGCTCCCTTCCTTTGGTTAGTTTGGAACTGCGATGTGGTAATGCTCACTTGACTCTGAAAGGGGGGGGGGGGGCGCACAAAGCCAAGAGGGAAGAAAGGACATCATAAAAGGGAGAGACATTTGCCATGCTCTCTCTCTTCCACCTACATTTACAGATACCACACCAAGCGACTGAAGCACTGATCAAAGGGGAGAGCCTGGCTGAAGAGTAACCAGCCAGCCTGTGGTGAGAAGCATCTAAGTTTGTAAGGGCATTGAAAGCGTTAAGATCAGCGTAGAATGTGTTTTGCTTTTATTTCATTTGACCAAATCTGACTTCTTGTGCTTTGATTTATAATCACTTAAAATCTATCTTTGTAGTTAATAAATCTGTTTATTCTACCTGAAGCAGTGCATTTGGTTTGAAGAATGTCAGAGGCTCCCCTTGGGATTACAAGCCTGGTACATATACATTTTTTTGTTAAATTAACGAACTAATATAAGCTTGCAGCATCCAGCGGGCATAACTGGACACTGCAAGGTTGTGTCTGGGACCGGAGATATTGGCTAGTGTCATTCGGTTGCAAGTAGCTGGGAGCAGCTTACATGCCAGAGGCTGTGTGTGAACAGCCCAGGAGTGGGGGTATATTGCATAGGAGGGATTAAAAAATTCTTACCATTTCAGCAACATAGGCATGTAAATGTTTAGCTCCGGCAGGTCTCCAGTGGGTACAAAAGCCCAGGCCAAGCTATAGCCAGATTAACCATATATCTCCTCTCAGGCACAAAAGTCTCACCAGAGACCTACAACCTAAGGTGGTGTCTAGGGAGAGTCCCACCAAACACAGCTAGTCTTGAGTAAGTTGCCCCATGGCCAAACATCACATAACCTTCTATAATCAGCTCCACCAAAAGAGATGAGTATTATGGAATTCTCAGACACACAACAACTTAAGTAACAATCAAGGATATTAAATTCAAAAATAAATGTCTTCTGTGCTCTGAATAGAATGCAATTTTGCAAAGAAAAAATTCAAATATAAAAAGAATGTCATGCTGTTTCATTCCACATAAGAAAGAATAAGAGAAAATAGCATATTCAGCGACCAGTTGCTGAGCTTCAGAGTCCTTGAAGTTTGAGTTTCCATTCTCTAGTAATTTAGATCACTTAGCCAAGGTTAAAAAGTTCGCTTCCTCCAAAGCGCTGAAGAGAAAAAACTATCCAACCTAGAATGCAATCTCATCCCACTAAGTCTGCTTATTACAGACAGGACATTCTCCCACTGAATCAATACTAAGATTTTCAGAAGTGGGTGTCTAAAATTATGCTCCTAAATCCATATTTAGGCCCTTAATTTAGTATTCTGATTTTCAAAAGTGCCAGAAGTTCCCATTGTTTCAACAGGACTGCTCATGTGAGTAAAATTCTGCATAAATGTAAGTATTTGCAGGTTCAAAGCCTAACCAACCATATGGGGAAAAGTCATGAAACTGGCTATATACAAAGCAAGGTCAAACACTTCAAATAAACTGAAAAACCATGAGAAAGAATTGTTTTCTTCAGTCTCTGAGGGCATGGCTACACTTGCAGATGTAGAGCGCTGTGAGTTAAACCAGCCCTCAGAAAGTGCAGTAGGGAAAGCGCTGCAGTGTGTTCACACTGTCAGCTGCAAGCGCACTGGTGTGGCCACATTTGCAGCACTTGCAGCGGCATTGGGAGCGGTGCATTATGGGCAGCTATCTCACAGAGCATCTCTTCCCATTCTGGTGCTGTGACTTGTGGGAAGGGGGCCGGGGGGTGCAGGGCATTCTGGGTCCTGTCCCAATGCCCTGTGATGCATCGCTTCACATCCCAGCAATCCCTGTGCTTCCGTCCACATTTGGCACCATCTTTCAACGTTTTTTGTACTGCGCACTCTGTCTTCCCTTTCGGTCTGCGGGAATGGGTCCCCGAAGTGCTGAGGAATATGCTGATGGGTCTCGCCAGCACGTCACAAATGGCAGTTGAGTTACTCCTTAAGCTACACAGTGAGGAGTCTGACGATGATGTCGACTTGCATAACGCATATGACACGAGATTGCTTGTGGCATTCACGGACATGCTCACCACAGTGGAACACGGCTTTTGGGCTCGGGAAACAAGCACTGAGTGGTGGGATCACATCGTCATGCAAGTCTGGGATAACAAGCAGTGGCTGCAGAACTTTCGGATGAGAAAAGCCACTTTCATGGGACCTTGTGCTGAGCTCGCCCCCACCCTGCGGCACAAGGACACGAGATTGAGAGCTGCCCTGCCGGTGGAGAAGTGGGTGGCTATTGCAATCTGGAAGCTGGCAACTCCAGACAGCTACCGATCAGTCGCTAACCAGTTTGGAGTGGGAAAGTCGACCATTGGAATCGTGTTGATGCAAGTTTGTAGGGCCATTAATCACATCCTGCTCAGAAGAACAGTGACTCTGGGTAACGTGCATGACATTCTGGCTGGCTTTGCACAAATGGGTTTCCCTAACTGCAGAGGGGCGATAGATGGGACGCATATTCCAATTCTGGCACCACCCCACCTAGCCTCCGAGTATGTTAATTGGAAGGGGTATTTCTCTATGGTTCTCCAGGCGCTTGTGGATCACCATGGGCGTTTCATTGACATTAACACAGGCTGGCCCGGAAAGGTGCATGATGCATGCATCTTTCAGAACACAGGCCTGTTCAGGAAGCTGCAAGCTGAGAATTTCTTCCCAGACCAGAAGATCATCGTAGGGGAAGTCAAAAGGCCATTGTGATTCTTGGAGACCCCGCTTACCCTTTAATGCCGTGGCTCATGAAACCCTACACAGGGAGCCTTGACATCAGCAAGGAGCGGTTCAACAAAAGGCTGAGTCAGTGAAGAATGACTGTGGAGTGTGCTTTTGGCCATTTAGAAGACCGCTGGCGCTGTCTGTATGGGAAGCTGGACCTGGCCGATAACATCACCACGGTTACATCTGCGTGCTATACCCTCCATAACATTTGTGAAGGGAAGGGTGAAAGATTCACTCAGGCATGGACCTCGGAGGTTCAACACCTGGAGGCTGAATTTGAACAGACAGAGAGCAGGGCTATTAGAGGGGCCCAGCGCCGGGCTGCAAGGATTAGGGATGTCTTGAGGGAGCAATTTGAGGCTGAAATCCACCAGTAATGTTTGGTGCCCTGCACGGAAATGAAGTGCAGTGGTTCCAATGTTAGTAGGAATCTGTGTTTGCTACGTATGATACACTGATTTGCAGTGCCTGTTGCTTTCCTTTTTTACTTAATGCAATAATAAAGAATGTTTTCAAAGCCAAAAAATCCATTTATTGCAAAGAAACACAACTGCTTGGGAAACAGAAAGGGCAAGGGGGTGGGGTGGGGAATGGTACAATCACAGATTTGTGTATGTCCTGTTATCATACTCAGCCTTCCTGTGTGGAGTGCTGTGCAATGAGTGCTGCACTTCTGGCTGGCTAAAATGCATGGTGTTGGGGGTTGAGTGCAGTGAGTAAGGGTCGTAGTTTGCAGGGCTGGGTGGTGAAGCTACAGGTGTTGGAGGCAGCTGGTGGTGATAAGAACCCAGATGTTGGGGAAAGTGGGTTGGAGGTGACATGGGGGCACAAGGGAAAGAGTTTTGGGACAAGGGCTGCAGGGGGGGCGGGGAGGAAGTGCTCCGCCTGCATTGCTACGAGCGCCTGTATCGAGTCCACTTGGCGCTCCAGAATGCTTAGCGGCCGCTCCGTGCTTTGGTGCCAGCGATCCACATTCTGCTGGCGGACCCTCCTTTCACTGTCCTGCCACTTCTGTGCTTTTTGATTTTCATTAAGGGACTGCTGCATTACTGCATGTCCTCTTTGCTTCTACGTGGCCGCTTCCTGATTCTTTGGAGTCTTTCGACTGTTGATAACAAGGATGGTGGAGATCTCAAGGTTGCATCTGTAAAGCCAAAATGCAACACTTAACAGAGGCAGCATTGTTCACACCAGACAGAGCAATGATTCAGCCGTACTTAAAGACAAGCAGTCTACACAATAGCAGAAATTGCCCATCCCAAAGCGAGCGCACATAACCCACAGGAGCCCCAAAATGGTACATATGCACAGAGGCAAGGGGGATTGATTGTTTCATGGCCGTACTGTCCTCCGGGGTTCTGTGCCTGGTGGAGAGCCAACAGCTGCAGGGGACCCCTATACTTAACACTATTCCCACATTTTCCACAGGATGAGTTCGTCCTGGAAGCTATCTCGCTGCTGAGGGTGACCTGGGAAGCAAGGGAGGGTCTTCTACTACAATGCGGCTTCCGTCCTGACTCATATGCAGCTTGCCTGTGTGCAGCAATGGTCCCCCCGCCCATCACGGCACAATGGCACAGACATGTTAGCCTTACTGGGACAAGGAGTACACACTGTCCTCTGTGAAGGAACCTGCGCAAGTGGATTGCCCAGCTTCTGCATGAGACCTTTGAAGAGATCACTGAGACCGATTACCACGATGTGAGAAAGCACATCAATGCCCTATTCGCATCTAGGCATGCATGCAGCCCGAACCCTCCTCGCCCCAAGAGCCCCCACTGAACAACTTCCTTCCCAAAATAAAACCACTTACCGGGCACCTCCTCTGGTGTTTGTTCTTCCCTAAGCACCGGCCGCTGCGACTGGCTACCTTCCTCCTAGCTTGAGAGCAGCTTCTGGCTGCATGCATCTAGGGATGCCAGGGTGTCCCCCTCCTCCTCAGCACCCTCGCTCCCGCTTTGCTCCTCCTCCTCCTGCCTTGTTGGACTGGTCTCTCTGGTGGTCTTTGGAGTGGAGGTGAGGTCGCCCCCAAGTATTGCGTCCAGCTCTTTATAGAAACGACAGGTGGCGCGGGCAGCACTGGAGCGCTGGTTTGCCTCGCGTACTTTGTGGTAGGCATTCCGCAGCTCCTGCACTTTAACCCTGCACTGCAGAGCATCCCGGTCATGGCCCCTTTCCATCATGTCCCTTGATATCTGCCCGAAGGTATCGTAATTCCTACGGCTGGAGCGCAGCTGGGACTGGAAAGCTTCCTCCCCTCAAACACTGATGAGGTCCAGCACCTTGCCATTGCTCCATACTGGGGATCGCCTGGCGTGTGAAGGCATGGTCACCTGGCAAGATGCGCTGAGAGCACTACACACCTGGCTAAGCAAACAGGAAGGGGATTTTCAAAATTCTCAGAGAATTTAAAGGGTGGGTCTGACAGTTGGTCACTGAGGGCAGGGCAGTAGAGTTCAAAGTGATGACCAGAGTGGCTAGAACAGGTATTGTGGGACACTTTTGGAGGCCGATCAGAGCGCATTAATAGACTAGGGCATCCACACTGGCACCGTGGAGCTCCAGCTGGGGCGCGGCTAGCGTTATGCTTCTCATTGAGGTGGATTACCAGGAGCACTACAGCCGCAGAGTCCGGGAGCTCTATGTGCCTTGCCAGTGTGGGCGCGTCATGAGTTAGGGCGCCCGGGGCTGCTTTAATGCGCTCTAACTCGCAAGTGTAGCCATGCCCTCAGTTCCAGTAATCTTAGGGGGTACTTGTAACAATAGGTAGTAGTCTATTACATCTGCTGCAACATCCGATAACTGACCACTGGCTCACTCCAGTTTCCAGCCCACTTCAGTATGGAAATTACCATGTTCCTAAAAAAATGCAGATAGAAGTGATTTTTATGTTTCAAAGTGAAAGCACATTGTTGGCTTCACACACAAGTTTGGTTCACATTCTTCCTGTTGTACTGCACTGGTTTTGCTTTAACGTTTCTCATTTGACAGTTCTCAATATATTTTAAAATCAACCTACTGCTACAGGATTTAGAGAGTCTAAGAAATAAAAATGAAAAAAGAAAATCTTGTGAACAATGCTTTCCTTGCTAGGAATTGGATAAGATTAAAAAACAAAACAAATAAACAAAAATCCTAACTTTCTCCGAAGTAATGTGATATTGCCAAACAGCTGCAAGAAACTTTTATCATTCATGGGCACTGGTTTTCAAACTGTGGTCCACAGATCCCTGGGGGTCTGCAGACTATGTCTAAGGGGTCCACGAAAGGTTGTCACTATCATAGAACAATGATTTTTAACCTGTGGTCTGTGGACCCCTGGGGATCCACAGACTATGTCTAAGATTTCAAAAGAGGCCCGTACCTCCATTCAAAATTTTTTAGGGATCCGCAAATGAAAAAAGGTTGAAAACCACTGTTCTAGCGGCCTCCACATTTCCCAGTACTCCCACTTACAACACTAGTCTTTTGTAGCCTTTTTTTTTTTTAAAGTGAATTTAATAATATTGTATTACACTATTGTGGGTTCAGCTCTGGTGACGATAGTTACAACCTTAACAGACCAGTCAGTGTAAAACCATAAGGTCGAAAGTGGTCTTTCTTTCTCTCATCTTTTCTGTTTTCTAGAGCCCCCCACATTGGGCGCCAATCTGTAGCCTTTTATTTTATTTAAAGGGAATTTAGTAATATTGTATTACACCACTGTATGTTTGGCTCTGGTGACTACAACTCTGAACAGCCCAATATTCTAGTTTTGCCAAGTACTGCTGGGAGTGAGCAGCTGGGTCATCACATTTAAATACAAGCCATCCAGCGATAGAAACATTC
This sequence comes from Platysternon megacephalum, assembly GCA_003942145.1. Lineage (NCBI taxonomy): Eukaryota > Metazoa > Chordata > Testudines > Platysternidae > Platysternon > Platysternon megacephalum. The sequence goes on from QXTE01000033.1 coordinate 2,167,255, forward strand.
TGGCCATTTAATGTGTTCCAGTCTTTTTCCCCACTCCATCATAACAATACCACCCTCTTGCCTAGGATTAACATATCCTATCGGATTTAATATGCAGTGCCAGCTCTTGGGAAAGTCTGACAGAAGTTTTGCACTAACTGTTTTCTGAATATTCTGAAGGTCTGAAGTAGTGTGTAGGACACTGCATGAAGAAAGGTGAATTGTTGCTTGGGGAGATGGGTTCAGAGTCATCCTTCACATGATGTGTAATACACACACTGAGTGACACGCTCTTGGAAGACCATAAAATAAAGCAGACACTTAGGGCTTGTCTGTACTTCTGGCTAAATTGGCACTGCTGCGATCTATGCAGCAGTGTCAATTTAGCGAGTGTGGTGAAGACAAGCTAAGTCAATGGCAGAGGGCTCTCCTGTCAATGTCTGTACTCCACCTCCCTAGCTCAATTACTCAAGTATTTCCTATTCAATTAAAAGTGATGGACTTTTCAAATAAATTATCTATTAGTAATAACTAAAAGGCAAAGGAACCTCTAATCATTAATGTCTTTACAAAATCTTACATCTGTAATGAATGGCTGTAAACTAGAGCCCAGTTAATATGTTCATTCTCCAACAAATGATGTAAAGGTAGCACCACAATAACAGTAGTAAACCCTAAGATTTTCTATGACAATCACAAATCCAAAGCATTCCTGGTGTGTCAGAGATGGCCCCAACATACTCAGAAGCATCACCAAAATACCTGGGGGGGGGGAGTGGGGTTCAGCCCTACTTCGTCCCCTGGGGGGGGGGGGGGGGGGGGGGGGGAGGAGTACTTACCACAGCATATAATAAATACATTACGGGTATTTGTACAGAGACCATCAGTTTAGTACCTGGTCACATGTAACTTAGAATGGGGGTGGAGGTGGAAATTCCAAATCACATCTTATAGAGAGGTAGTAACAACCTACATCCCCCATGAGCACCAAAGCCCTGATTCTGCAAAAAGTTTAATGTCACTGGAGCCACCCACATACTTAGTGTGATGTTCATGCTTACATACCTGGCAGAATCAGCACCCAAGGTTAAGAGGTCAGAGATGAGGAGGATATTGACAACAGCAAACAGGGGAAACTGAGCCAGCCCTTATGAAAAATTCTGGTAAAATAAAGAAATCACACAGTATCATCTGAATGTGGACAGGTTTATGCAAATGTCTGGTGATAGTAAATTGCAGATTAGAAGTGAGAGCCTGCTTCTGAGAATCTCTTAGCACTAAAGCCTTCATCCTTGGGACAAGGAGCATAAGTTTTCCAGATGAGTGCAAGTTGTATAGGAGTTCAAAGATAGAGGGATGGTGGGCCCCTTTTATTCTGCTCTGCTGTTGCAAAAGAAACCAAATCACATGGAAATTGTGTCAGTGTAGAGTGTGAAAACAGGGTTATAAACAACTTAAGATGCAGAGATGGGAAGTAGCTGATCTACACAGCATGCTCCATTCTAAGAGCAGCATAAGTCTACCCCTAAAAGCAGCATACATTCATGCTAATGCGGCAGCATCAACTTAACTTGCCCATTCTCTGAAATGGAGAGGACAAATGAGGAAGCACAGCATCATCCGGCCACTGATAGGGATAGGGTATTGGTGGCCAGGGACCTCCGTCCCGGCCATGAGGCACCTGCCAACCTGGGAGCCATACTGATCCATTGGTGGTGGGGGAGTGGCATGTGGTTGAGGTGCAGATGGTTGAGGGGATGGTGCTATGATAGCACAATGACAAGCCAGCTACGCTGCCTGTGCTGGGAGTGGGAAGTAGCAGAGTCAGGAGGCTGCTCCCAGATTCCCCAAGGTCTGGGATGGCCTTTGTAACGATCATTGTAAAGGTTTAGTGCATGGTTGTGTGGGGGTAGGTAGCTAGGTGACTTCAGGCTTGTTTTTGTGTACTACACTTTTAGATTTGTAGGTGTGACGGGTTCCCCCCGGGTTCCCACCAGGAACTGGGGTACCACTGAGACCTCTGACCCACCAGCCTGAGTTCCCTCTCACACTGTGCTGCTGTGACAAGCTGCAAAGCCCTCCAAGCCTGCACTTTCACCAGCATTCACACAGGTAGGGACACACCCAGCTGCAGTTACACACAGGCTCTCTAACCACCAGCTTCCCAGCCTAGGACCCCAGAGCAGTACCATCCTGCCCTGGTCAAAACTGGCCAGTATATGGGTTTAATACCCGGTCTGCCTTTCCCTCAATGTGAAGAGAGCAATGTACACTTGTGGTAACAAAGCAGAGATTTCCCCCAAGCACTCCAGTCAAAGCTCAGAGGTTTAGATTAAAACAAAAACAAGTTTATTAACTACAAAAGATAGATTTTAAGTGATTATAAGTGATAGCAAACAGATCGAAGCAGATTACCTAGCAAATAAACAAAAAACGCAAGCTTAATATACTAAATAGATTGGATATGAATTAGCAGATTCTCACCCTGAGAAATGATACATTCCTGGTGTGTCAGATTCTTAAGGGGCAAGCTGCACTTGCTTTACAGCTTGAAATCCCCAGGTCATTCATACACAGGCTAGAAATCCATTTAACCTGGGTCAGGCACTTCCCCTAGTTCAGTCTTTGTTCCTCAGGTGTTTCCAGGAGTCTATGTGGGGAGTGAAGAACCCCAAATTATTTCACTCCCTGCCTTATATAGCTTTTGCATATGTCAGGAACCTTTTATTTCAAAACTTTTTCCCAGACTGGTTTGTGGAAAAAATACTGACATACCAAGGTGGAGTCCAAAGTCATGAGGCCTGGTCACATGTCCTTGTAGAGTCATAGCAGCCATTACTCACAGGTTGTGTGTAGCATTCTCAGGAAGGCTCACGAGGTGGTGGATAAGCTTCTAAGGCCTATTGTTTTTTCTAATGGCCCATTACCCTGAATAGGCCCTTCCCCACCCACTATCTAGACAAAGCATCTTGTCTAGTGGGTGTTACCCAGGTGTAACTACATTTGAAGTACAAATACATAATCAGTATTTATAACTTCAGATACAAAATTGATATGTGGATACAAATAGGATAATCATGTTCAGCAAATCATAACCTTTTCAATGACACCTTACACGACCTGACTTGCATAAAATGCATCATAATTATGCCATAATCATATCATAATATCACTGTGAAGAACATGGGTGCAGTGTTACAGAAGGCATCTGTGATTTGCTAGAAGTAACTGGCATTTTGTGTTCAGTTCAGATACAGTCTGTTACAGATGACACACCCACACCATGCTGCCCAAGGGACAGACATTACTTTTGTTCTTTCAATCTAAAATAAAAAAAAAAAAATCAAAATCAAAATGAAATTCCTGTATAAAATGGAAAAATCTACATAGTCTGAAACTTCTCTTTTCTTATATTTATAGAATGTTCTTGTTTGTGTATGCTGGAATTAATCATAAATTATACAGAGGTATTGACTCAATAATTCTTGAAGAGTTTTATTAAAATGCCTTGCCAGGATTACTTGTGCTGCTTTGTTTTGTGTATTCATCTTTCATTCACCATTGACAATTTTTTTTTTAAGATGACAAATTCTGGCATCTATTCTTCCTATGCCATCAGAAGAGGAAACTGACCCTACTTTCTTACAAAATCATTGAGAAGGGCAATTTTTCATTTAATTAATCAAGCAGCCATCTGCATTATTCAACTTTAGATGACCTTTCAGTGTGCCACAGGAATGAAAAAGGGATCTCAGTCCAAAAGAGTTTCCTTGTGATGGATCAGATGAATTTGTTGATTTGTCTGCAGTATAAACACTCTGACTAGAAATAGTGGTAGGAGAATGAGTTCCTTTTATAGGTAAAGCTTTATGAGGTCTATAACTATGCTACCAGATATGACAGCCAATGAGAGTTATAATTCTTGAAACCCTCCATGTCAAATAATCATAGCAGCAAATGATCAAATACATATGGGACAGAACAACCCCAAACACTCACAAATCATGAGACAGGCACCTCAAAATGAGATTTATAAAAATCTCCTTATTTTAAGCCAAAATAAATAAATGTTAGATTATTTTTATTTACTTTGGGTTTTTTTAAATCATATGGGTGGCACTCAGGTAATATTTTCAAGTTTTTCTCCATAACCACAGATGGCTAGAAATATTATTGTTGTTGTTTTTAAAAAGCTGAGATTCTCTCATATTCACCTGACTCCAGGAGCTAGGGCTTTAAGAAATACACTGAAGATCACGAGAATCGCAATAAAATCATGAGAGCTAGCAACACTGGAATAAGGATAAACATCATCCAGATAGACAGGGAAATGTGGAATCCCAAACCTATTCTGAAATTGAGGCAAGAACATGGGGAGAAGGAAGGACGATGGATGTTCTGCTGCAATTCAGGCTAGAAAAGGAGGAAAGGGCATCAGAATGCAAAACCCAGCTCAGCAGAGACCTGTTAGATCCACCTTTAATTCATCCCTGACCAGGAGCTTGCATAATGTACCAAATGGGACAAAAGGATAAAATAAAAAATTAATGAAAAAGCAATTTATAATTTTAAGGAGATTCCTCCATTGCCCACCAACATATGAAAAAAAAACAACCCCTTTGTTTCCTGGTTTGCAAACATGAAAAGTTCCTCATTTTCACTATAAACTTACATATTTTTGTGCAGTTTTAAAACCAAGTTCACTGTCTACAACCACCGTTTTTCACAGTAATGACTACTAGCAGGGAAACGCTGGGTATGAAGGAGGGATGATTTCAGCAGCTAACAACAATCATGCCCTCTCTCTCTCTTTCACATCCTCTATTTTTTTGTTTTTTTAAAAAGGGTCATGAGGTAGAAGTTGAGAAGACTGAGAAGGGAGATAATCACAGGAAAAAGATCATGTGATGTGTCATTACTGATAAAGAAACCACAGAATAGCATGTATTCTTTAGACAACTAAGAAATAGAGTGTGCTCAAATCAATCGAGAGCAGTCCATTTAAGTAATCTACTCTGCTATTGTACAGCATAAACAAACATTTCCAGCATAATCATGCTTTTGCTACTTGTATTCTGAAGTAGGACCTGGAATTCTGCAGGATTCCAAGGTCAATTTCTATAGCAAGGGCAAGAGAATTCTGCAGCAAATGTTCTTCAGTTCTGCGGCTGTAATAACGCATAGCCATCTGCAGCCTCACACCCACAGAATCCCCTGTCGGCAGCTGAATTCCAGAGTCAGGGCTTGTCATAATTCCATGGTCACAGAAGCACTGACCAATTTATTTAATGCTTTCTGGGTACTTAGATAATGACACATTCGTAAAAACAGCTATCCAATGTACAAAAATAGGTAAAGCAACAACAAAAGAGGGGCATTCTTATTAATCTCTCCATCACTGCGTGTTTGCAGGGAGAAGAGAGGCAGTTCCACAGGAGAATAGAAGGGTTATAGCGTCATATGCATACAACGCAGAACTAGCGGTTTTAAATGCAGGAGTGGCTGTTGGATTCCAGTGTCGGGTGAAGCCAACATCTGACATCAGTTTTGTGAGTCAAACCTGCTCTGCCAAGCATTGTTCAGACTCTAGTGGCTTAAAGCAAGAGCGGGAAAGGAAAAACAGCAATGGAGTGGCATCATTAAATATCATCTCTCTCTCTTCCCTGCTTCTGTCACCTATTTAGTTGGGATTTTTGTTTTGTTTTGATCAAATCCCTTTACTAATTCTGGGCTTATGTGTTTGCAAACAGTGCATTCGGCTTTGATTATTGTGTTTTTTAAAGTGATTTTACTGCTTGGGCAGATCAAACGTCTGGATTTGTGAAGTTTTCTGCATACTCACAGTACAAATACAGCCCAGACAGCAGCAGTGTGAGTGTCCGCCCACCCTGACCTGGAGTGGTCACTTCTAGACGTGAGAGAGCACTTCATTCTCCATGCCTACTAAGCCTTTGGCTTCCTGCAGAGACTGCCAGCAATGGCAAAAATTAGGGGCTAGTGGTGTTAGTAACAGAGATGGGCCTAAGTCAAAGTTTGAATCCAAAACCACATCCAGATGATTCAAACTTCCCCAAAGGAAGCGCAGGGGGGCACAAAAATAATAGGGGAAGAAGTTATTCTAAGCATTCATGAACCTCAACGTTTTGGTCTCTGGTTTGGGTTCAGTCTGAGGGTTTTGGAAGTATGGAACCGTCCTCACTCAGATCACAGTCAGGAAGTGTGGCCTAGTGGTCAGGGCTACAACCCGTGATCAGCAGGAAAGTGTTGGTTGGGGAGCCCAGGCCCTGCCACTCCACCAGGCTCCAAACCAGTGATCTGGCAACCAAGGCTGCTTACGGCTACCCTCCCTGGGTCACTTCCTATCCCCCTGCCCTGCCCTGTCCCACCCCCCCAGGCCAGCTCAGTCCAAGGCTTTCCCCTGCTGGGGTAGTCCACACCAAGAAAGTAAAAAGGGATTACCAGTGTCCAGGGTCCATATGCAGTGGAGGGGGAATGCAGTTATCCCAAAGATTTTGGCCTTCCCTCTGCTCTGTGCTTCTGGAGCCGCAGGTTGCAGGTCTGCTCTCTTCCAGGTCTGCCATCAAATGAGCTGTTTCCTGTCTTTTAATTCCTCCACTAGATGCAGCATTTGCTGCAGGTGTGGCAGGCAGAGTTAGCTGGACCCAAAGTAATTCCCTAACCCCTTGCTGCCTAGTATGGGGTTTGTGCACCCCATCACACAGTACTTATTTTATCTGAATGGGGCGTCAATTTATCCAGCTACACACTCAACCCTGCAGAAGAGTCTGTCCTATCTCGGGGACTCTCTTTTTGCCCCAGCACCCCCATGAAATCCCGGACGCCCCATCATCTCTGGAATTGGCACACTCACTGAAGGACTATCCGGATATGTGGACTCTCTGCTCAGACCCTATGCCACCAGCACTCCCAGCTATCTCCGTGACACCACTGATTTCCTGAGAAAACTACAGTGCATTGGTAATCTCCCAGAAAACACCATCCTAGCCACCATGGATGTGGAGGCTCTCTACACTAACATCCCACACACAAATGGAATACAAGCTGTCAGGAACAGTATCCCGGATGATGACACAGCACAACTTGTTGCTGAGCTCTGTGACTTTCTCCTCACGCACAATTATTTCAAATTTGGTGACAATATATACCTCCAGACCAGTGGCACCACCATGGGCACCTGCATGGCCCCACGATATGCCAACATTTTTATGGCTGACCTGGAACAACGCTTCCTCAGCTCTCGTCCACTCACGCCCCTTCTCCACCTACGCTACATTGATGACATCTTCATCATCTGGACCCATGGGAAGGAGGCTCTGGAAGAATTCCACTACGATTTCAACAGCTTCCACCCCACCATCAACCTCAGCCTGGACCAATCAACACGGGAGGTCCACTTCCTAGACACCACAGTACAAATAAGTGATGGTCGTGTTAACACCACCCTATACCGAAAACCCACCGCCCGCTATGCCTACCTTCATGCCTCCAGCTTCCACCACGGACACACCACACGATCCATCGTCTACAGTCAAGCGCTGAGGTACAACCGCATCTACTCCAACCCCTCAGACAGAGACCAACACCTACAAGATCTTCACCAAGCATTCTCAAAACTACAATACCCACACAAGGAAATAAGGAAACAAATCAACAGAGCCAGACGTGTACCCAGAAGCCTCCTGCTACAAGACAAGCCCAAGAAAGAAACCAACAGAACTCCACTGGCCATCACCTACAGTCCTCAGCTTAAACCTCTCCAACGCATCATCAGTGATCTACAACCCATCCTGGACAATGATCCCTCGCTTTCACAGACCTTGGGAGGCAGGCCAGTCCTCGCCCACAGACAACCCGCCAACCTTAAGCATATTCTCACCAGCAACCACACACCGCACCATAACAACTCTAACTCAGGAACCAATCCATGCAACAAACCTCGATGCCAACTCTGCCCCCATATCTACACCAGCAACACCATCACAGGACCTAACCAGATCAGCTACAACATCACCGGTTCATTCACCTGCACGTCCACCAATGTTATATATGCCATCATGTGCCAGCAATGCCCCTCTGCTATGTACATTGGCCAAACTGGACAGTCACTACGTAAAAGGATAAATGGACACAAGTCAGATATCAGGAATGGCAATATACAAAAACCTGTAGGAGAACACTTCAACCTCCCTGGCCACACAATAGCAGATGTCAAGGTAGCCATCTTACAGCAAAAGAACTTCAGGACCAGACTCCAAAGAGAAACTGCTGAGCTTCAGTTCATTTGCAAATTTGACACCATCAGATCAGGATTAAACAAAGACTGTGAATGGCTAGCCAACTACAAAAGCAGTTTCTCCTCCCTTGGTGTTCACACCTCAACTGCTAGCAGAGGACCTCACCCTCCCTGATTGAACTAACCTCGTTATCTCCAGACTGATTCTTGCCTGCATATTTATACCTGCCTCTGGAAATTTCCATTACATGCGTCTGACGAAGTGGGTATTCACCCACGAAAGCTTATGCTCCAATACATCTGTTAGTCTTAAAGGTGCCACAGGACTCTCTGTTGCTTTTTACAGATCCGGACTAACACGGCTACCCCTCTGATTCAAATTCTTTAAGGCTCCTTTCAATATTTCAGCCCAAATTAATTAGGCTCCAAATCTCAATGAGATTTGGGCACTTTAATTCCATTAGACTCCTTGAAAATTCCAACCTTGAAATGATTGAGGCTAATCCGGAGCGGGGGGGGGGAGGGGGAGGGGGGAAGATGAAAAATCCCCATGGAAAGTTTCAACCATTTTTTTTTTCATTTGCACTTTTTTCTTTTTCTTTTTTAAAGATACTCAGGTTTTAATTGGAAAATTTAAAACCTAAAAATTTGGGCAATGAGAATCTCAATTTTTTTTTTTAATGAAAACTATTTTTTTCATTAAAATATTTGTTTTGTCCAAAAGGCATTTTCTATCAAAACCACATTTTGACAGAAAAATGTCAACCAGTATACCAAAAATTTACTTTGGTTAATTGTCCTAAGACAATCTTTTTTTCTTATCTTTTTTATGGCTAAAGAATAGAAAAATTACCTTAATGTACTTTCCAGCATGGTAGATATTTCCAAACTTTCCTCCTCCTACATATGAGCTACTTCAGATTTTTTTGTCACTTTAGAAAATTGGTAATAATTAATATGTAATAGCATTGATGGGAAAAGTGCTCAAAAAGTGTCAATAAGTGCAGCTTTAACAGTATTTCAAATGTTCTACTTATGCAATTTAAAGGACACATTATCTGCTAACCTACACACTTTCCCATTAAGATCTATGAAAATTTGCAGGTGTTTAATTACCTACAAGAGGGCTCTCCTATTGTTCCCTGAATGCAACAGAAGTATAGTGAACACTACATGGAACATTTTTTATACATTTTATACAGTCTAACATAAGAGCTATGGAGATCAAATAAAACTTGTTCCCTAGTTTATAATTTGTATGCAAAACCTCAGACAGATTAACCATAATTTGCTTCTTTACCAAAAAGGGTTGTTTAAATATTTTCATTAAATGCAAAGAGTTTTTGTATTATAAGGATAACTGAGTGTCACAAATGTAGTAATCAATCGGAAATTGGGAGAACAAAATATATGAAGAAATTCTATGAAGAAAACTAAAGCTCTCAGAGGATTGATTTGAATACACATTACTTTTGCAATAAAAGGAAGAGACTTTCTATATTGAAGTCCCAACTCAAGAAGTGCTTATGCATGTGCTTAACTCTCATCAAATTCAATGGAACTCAAGAACACAGTTATGTGCTTTCATGATCTAAGATATGTAAAGTTTGGGGCTTGATCCAATGCCACTGGTGCCTATGGACTTGAATAGATTTCAGTAGGCTTTGGATCAGGACCCAAGCAACATATTTTTCAGGGAGGTTATTTGTTTATTTTTAATTCTCATTTTAACTCTACTCATGTTTAAGGATTTTGCAGGGCTGTTCAGGCTGAGTCACTTTTTCCCCATTGTCGAGAGCACAACAATGTACTCTCCGTATTTTCACAGTCAATGTGTGTTGCCAAGAAAAGCTAAACAAGAGAGAGTAATTTCTGGAGTTCATTGAAAAAAATATTGTACAATGCAATGCAAACTTTACTGAAAAAAATTGTTCTCAGACTAGCTTTTTAAAGTGCTTGTTAATATATGTTAAAAAGTGTCTTTTTTAATGCAGCTCACTGAATGCAATGGACTCTGGACCAAGCCCCATGGCAGCTTGCTTCTTTCTTTCTCTCCCTTTTCTTCTCTTTTTCTTTTCTTTTGGACAGGACAGGGAGGAAGCAAATCACAGGAGTAACTAACATTTTTATTCTTTCAAGGCTTGAAATAATATTAAAAGTGCTCAATTTCAAGCCACAAATGTATTGTGTTCATAGATCACGGAGAGTCACTCATTCCATGCTCACCTGCTTGTAATCCATTATGAAACGATACTCATGGAACTTCAGCAAAAGCTTGGCCCAAGATCACGATGCCTGGAGCCAAAGGTAACAGAAAAGGCCTGGGTCTTAAATTTGGCAACCTGTATCATTAGAGTGTCCCAGACTTCATACCCAACAATGGGCTACAATCGACAACAGAGACAAAAATTATAGAAAAAGAATAGGAATGTTTAAAATGATCTGGGGATCAATTATTCATCTTTTCCTAAATTAAATATGCAATGCAAGATGAGAGAGCACCCGAATGAAAGTAAATTTGGGTCTGAAATGAGGGATTGCCCCTATAATAAGTGACAGTTGAGCTATATTAATACCCCAGTAATTGCCTCAGATATAGGACTGTTTAGATCACCTTAAATACAATTGATCTGTATCTGATACGGTCTGGGAATTGTATACATCCAGCAGCACTGTAATGCAGCCACCTCAGCGGTGGTAGTTAGTGGCCAGCACACATTATGGCTGCACGGTAACAGTAAGAGTGAGAAGGAAGGCTACCAAGAGAATACTGAAGCAAAGCCCCGTTCTAACAAAATTGTCACAGGACCTTTTAATGTCCATCCAAAGCAAAAAAGAATCTGTCCAGAAGCTCCCAACCCTATCCCAAAGAACCTGATCTGAAGCCCATTTCAGTAAGTGGAAAGACCATTTGGATCAGGCCCAAGGTGCATGAAGCTAATTGTAATAGAGAAAGATTTAGAGATGAGTCATACCTGCCATGAGTCCAACCTCTGGTTCCAAAGCATCTTGGCATTTCAGTACTTAGACTCTTCACCAGCCCCATCAGTATAGAGGTTGTCACACAGCTGCATCAGGCCAGGATGGCAAAGTGCACAGATGTGACCCAGAGGCCCATTGGTCCCAACTAGAAAACAGTTCACTGTTAATTACAAGCAACTCCTGTCTCAGACCTGACAAACTCACTACACCTAGTACACCGCTGTCATGGTATTTATCTCTAAAGGTTAGCATGCAAGGTCTCTACTGAAATCTTGTAACTTATCGATACTCAATCATTCTGAGATGTGGGTACGGGTAATATTTAAGGACTAATATAACTACATTGAAAATTACGTACTTCTGGTCTTGGAGCGAAACCCATGAGTCACCAGGGAATCATGTCTCAGTGATGGGCCATTCAAGTGGGGGGGGAGGGGTGTCACCCCTCCTTAGTTAGCTCAATTGTCCACCATTGCACCAAACCAGAAAAGCCAATGGAAAACCATCAAAGATAAAGTATAAACAATGAAATCACCTGGAAGTGAAGAGGAATGATAAGACAGCGAGGGGACTGCCATGTATGTGAATAAAGACAAAAGACTGATTCAGTATCTCACAGGGTGGAGAAAGACGCTCTGCATCTATTCACCGAAGAGGTACCTTAATGAGTGGCAGTGCTTCATGAAAGACTAGCTCCTGGCTCCTTGGAGTGAGAATCTATTTGATTAGATAGGAAAGAATTATTAATAAGTGTAGGCCCCAGTTTTCTGATTTTGTGTTGCATATAACCATTGGTTTCCATGATTCAGTCTTGTTTCTATTTGAATCTCTATTCTCTCAAATAAATTTCCTTTTGTTTTACTATAATCAAATTCAAGTGGTGTGTGACAGAGGAGTGGTGAACTAAGGTAAAACTGGTGAACTCGGGTACACTGTTGCAAAGAAAAATCCGTGGCACCGAGTCTCAGACCTGGGTCAATTGACTTGGACTCTCAGGGCTCGTGCTGCGGGGCAAAAATAGCAGCGTAGATGGTCACACACAGGCTGGAGCCTTGGCTCTGAGACCACCCCCTTCACCGAGTTTCAGAGCCTGCACTCCAGACTAAGCGGGAACATTCAACACTGCTATTATTAGCCTCACAGCCCAACCCTCCAAGCCCTAGTCAGCTGACCCAGGCTCTGGGACTTGGAGCCATGGGTTTTTCTTTGCAGTGTAGACATACACCTGGGGATGGAGGACCTGGGATTTCTGTGGGTACCCAGTGATCAGGGACTGGATACCACAAAGGGACACTTTGAAGGGACTTGGGGGCTGGGGTGCAGCTGTTGTCAATCTGCAGGGCTGGTGTAGCCCAGAGGAGAGTGCGGGTGTGTGTGATGGGCTGGGTGCATTAGAGAGCTAATGCCCAGCTGGCACAAGCAAGACTCCCTGATGCTGGAGGAAGGTGGCAACAAGGTGATTCACAGCCCTCGGTGACCTGAGAAACATCGCCATGGCTAACCTCTATCCCTTAACAATCCGAATAATAAGCAAGTGGATTTTTTTTAAATGGCTCATTTCTGTAACCAATATCCAGGAGTCAAAAATATATTCTAGGGTAGAAGGCACAGCTAGGTCCCTCACACTGTTTATACCCCTCATACAGAAGTTACAGCCATGCCCACTTCACAGCTACAGTCTTTTCAGGCAGCCTAGCTCTGCCTAACTGATCTGTAAACATGGTTCCAATTTATAGCATTGACTGAGCTTTAACTGTGTTTTGGAACCTGTTGGTTTCATTAAGGCCTTGTCTCCACTACGACTTGGAAACCAAGGGAGGGGTCAATCAGATTGTTAGCTGGCTCTGCAATCTGGCTGTAGCAGAGACATTGTTATTTGGGATCTCTCTGTGGGGGACAATTTCCCCATTAACCTTGGGGACAGTGCAAGCTCAAAGGTCTCTAATGATAGGCAATACTTTCTGACAATGTGTGTGTCATGGGGGGCCCTGCGTGTTGAGCAGGCCCGCCCCCTTTGGCCCAACAAGGGGATTGATACACCCCGCAACACAGTCATTGGGACTCCCTATTAGATCAGGCAATTTCAATTAGAGGGACTTAGGGCTCCTGGTAGGGCCGAGTGAGCTCTCCGTCTATGCCTCCTGAGCTTCCTGGCTGGGGCAAGCAATCTCAGCTGGGCTTTGACCCTCTGGGCAGGGTAAAGACAGCAAATAGTCTGCAGTCCCTGGGTGGGGCAAAGCAAACAGCCAGCAGCCCCTCGGGTGGGGCAGAGCCAATGCTCAGTCTCTAATCTCCTAAATCTCCTGGCTAGAGCAAACAATAGCAGTTAGGGGGCTTTGACTCTCTGGGCAGAACAGGGCAAACAGTCAGTTTGCAGCCCCTGGGTGGGGCAGGGCAAACAGTCAGTCTGTAGCTGAAGCCCCGAATAGCCACACCTAGTGGCAAATGCTAGGGGATGGGGGGCAGGGGAACCCCGGCCCACCCTACTCCACTGGGTTGCTACCCAGGGTCCTTCCCTTCCTTAGAGTTTTTTTTTTTTTTTTTGAGGTTTTTAAGGTCAGGCTTGACAAAGCCCTGGCTGGACTGATTTAGTTGGGTTTGGTCCTGCTTTGAGCAGGGGGTTGGACTAGATGACCTCCTGAGGTCCCTTCCAACCCTGAGATTCTATGATTCTATGATTCTATGAAGCCTGGAGATTCCCAGTTAAGAGTTCAAGTATCAGCTTCTAATACATTCCCTGGGTCACTTCCTACCGTGAGGCTCATCTCAGGCATCTCTTTGGCTGGCAGCAGCTCAGCATCCCAGTCAGTCTCCACGGTCGGCTGGTTGTCCGGGTCCATGGTTCCCACCGCTTGGAGAGTCACAGGCACCTCTGCAGGAGCCTGCGGCACATGTCCTTCCTCCTCCTCAGCCAGCCCAGACTGAGCTGGGCTGCCTCCTTTTATTTGTCCCTTCCACACTAAGCATGCCCAGCGGGGGTGGGGGGGTAGGGGGGGAGGGTGGTGGTTCCTGGGCCCACAGTGATTGGTCACACCTCATTGGCCCAGTGCAGGGTTGGTACACCCCGTCACAGTGCACTTTATCCGAAATTGTAATTGTCTGATATTTCAGCCTGGGGATACTTCACTGATAGTAGCACAAATCTCACAGCAGGAGTTTCCTTCCACCCTTTCGTGCTGCTGCTCTCCACCAACTCTGGCTAGCTAAGAAAAAGACAGCATTATTTTAAAGAGGGTATTCATATTTTGATGGAACCTACCAGCATTCACTTATATAATTTTGATCTTTTTCACTATGCTAAAAAAAAAAAAAAAAAAAAAAAAAAGGGGGGGGGGGGAAAATCAAGGTGGAAACTTTAAAAATAAAAAAAAAAAAAAAGAAGGGGGGGGGGGGGGAAAGAAGCATGTTGAGAGCTTTAAATATCAAGAAAAAAACAAAAAAAAAAAAAAAAAAAAAAAAAGGGGGGGGGGGAAGAATCATGTTGAGAGCTTTAAATATCAAGAAAAAAACCAAAAGAGGAACACTCGATTTTAGCAGTTGGAGGAGCTTTTTGGATTATGAGTGAGAGAGAGAGAGAGACAGATAACGATTTAAATTCAGTTCCTTTCTTCTCCTATTATGCAGGACTGCAGCATCAACAACCAGCAATTGAGGGGCGAGATACATCATTAAACTTATTTATAGCATCAACTACTTTGCATTCATCCACACAAGTGAAACTGTAAAAAGGAAAAAAAAAAAGTATAAAGGGAGTGTGTGATTCTTTCATTAGGTTGTCTTTAATGTTGGATTGGTCCATAAATTAATGTGTATAAGAGGACAGAAAAAAAAGAATTCAAAGCTTTGCCATTGTAATTACAGCTCTTTAAATATCAAAAGACACAAAGAAAGATTCCTTCTGAAAAGAGTACCGACTCTCTTGGCAAGCCACTATTAAATACTTGCATAAATCTGCAGTTTGTAACACTTACCTCCCCCCTCCACACTAGATTTTGGTGACATTGCTATAATGAATTACAGGTCTTTTTCAGTGTGACTAGGTGGGCCTTCTTTCTTTCCTTTATTTACCAGGATAGCCTAGTGAGAGAAGACACCTTTTTTTGAGTGGGAGGTTTAAGTGGGATAGTGGGGGGTAAGGAAGGGCCTTGGACTGGAGGATAGCAGATTCATTTGTGCTGTTCCACATTCACAACATGAAACAGCTCAGATACAAATGACAAAAGCCCTGATAATTACCACACCATTACTACAGAACAATCCTTTAATGTATAACGTGCACAGAGTTACCAGGTCCCGCGGTGCCTATGCTATGTTTAATTATACGCAGTTTTAATTATGGTACTTTTTAACTAAAAGCAGAAAAGACAACATTCTCTCCACAAACCTGCTACAAAGCTCACCACTCACCCCTAAGCCACTCATTTCAAGCAAAACCCTCCCTTGCACTATCCCCTAAAGATCAGCAGACTCTGGCTCTGTCTGTTCAGCAGGGGCAATGAATTCCAGAATCAAAGGCCCTTCCCCAAGAAAATACTGCCACCGGTCTCCAAACTGTTAGCTCAGTGGCCTCCACTTGTCTGATGTGGTAGTCAATAGAGGTAGTCTCTAAAACAGCCAGGACTCGACCCAATATAGGGTTTTTTAGACCAAAGTCAACATCTTAACTTGCACATGGAAGCAGCTAGGAAGCCAGTGCAGTTGTCTTGAGAAATGGCATAATAATTTCCTTGAGGCTGACACCACCAAACAGGTGAGCAGCTGCATTGTGCACCAAGTGGTCGCCAAGGGAAGCCCCCATGGAGATGCATTAATCCAGGCTAGAAATCACAAGGCATGAACTCTTATGACACAGTCCAGGCCCAAGAGAAAGTAGAAAGTTACTCATAGCATTAAAAAAATCACACTCTTTCTGAGTGGAGGGAACCAGAATTTACTAAGTTGTCTACTTCCCAGAGCAATTTTGCTGGGTGAGACTTCATAGGCCTAATGGTGGAGGGGAAAAATGAGACGTGCCATTCTCCACCACAGCTGAAGCACAGTGTTACAGGAGTGCTCTTTAAACGATAGCTGTCTATGTATGTAAATAGTTAATATTGGAGTGCCAGTAGATGAAGCTCAAGAATTTATAACATAGTTCCTAGGTTTTATAGGATCAATACAATTTGTGCTCCCTGCAAATGATTTCCTCTGCATAGCTCTTTACAAGGAGCTCTTAACACAGAAAACTTAAAAATATCTCCATACCATAATGAATTAGACTCAGAGTGTGATTTCCACCACTAACACTAACCTCTACCCTACATCTGCTTCAGCTCATCAGTATACTAAGGCAACCTATGAAGGTGCCTTCATATGGAGAGGGAAAGAGACACAACAGGCCAAAAGGAGAATTTCGCTGGGGCAGAAGCAGCACACTTAGGGCTGCTGAAGATAGCACTCTCCTGCCCTCCTTGCAGTGGGTGAGCCAGGAGTGGGGTTCGGTGTGTGAGGGGACATATAAATTCTCTGCAGTCCATATGTAGCCTAAGTTTGGTTGCCTCCCCAGTTGCTCTAATTTATGCCAGTGGCCACACTAGCTTCCCAGTACAGGCAGAATCTGGAGGAATAAATGTGGCATAAAGGCTCTGGAGATAGCGCAGAACCTATCGCTAAGTCTTCATGTTTATAAGTAAAAAGCACAGATCACCAAATACGCAATGAAATAAGTTATTGTTTTGGTGAAGCGGAGCATGACATTGTACTCTATATGTTTATGAAAATATGCTTATAAGTGTAAATATAACATAACTGGAATATGCTTTATGCTAGATATGCCATGTAACATATCTTTGCAAAGGTTATGAGCTACTGAATATATTCATCCTATTTGTATGCATGTATCATTTTTATATCTGAAGTTTTGAGCATTGGTTCTATGCTTGTATTTGAAGTGTTTGATGTAGGAAACACATAAGGAAGGTTTGGCCAACATATTGTGAAGGAACTATTCAAGTAATTGGGAGTACTTAGCTAACAATGGACTTTGAGAGATGCCAATCCACATCTGAGCTTTCCTGGGAATGATCAAACTAACATGTAAACAATGGTGTCGGCCTGCAAAAAGCTGAATCATTTATGGACATGTGACTTGCCCAGGTGGCTACAAACTCCATCTTGTTGCTGTGATTTTGCACAGAAGAACAAAGGGGTTTCCGCCCACAAGAGAGAGAATATAAAAGGCCCTGAAAGCCCCTCCATTTTATCTTCAGCTGGCTCAAGAGATAGCCTCTCCACCCCAAAGAGATGCCTGAAAGAAACTGGAACAAAGGACTGTAACTACGGGGGTGTGAGTGATTGCTGGACCTAGGCCATAAACTACAACGTTGGTCTGAAAAGGATTGTACCTGAGATAACATCTAGGGTGAGAAGTTAGTATTTGTAACTAGATCCTTAGGGTATTAAGTTAGCCTTGGGTATTTTGATTTATTTTACTTAGTAACTTGCCTTGTTCTGTCTGTTATTATTTGGAATCACTTAAATCCTACTTTTTTTAAAAAAAAATAAAATCACTTCTCTTTATAATTAAATCCAGAGTAAATGATTAATACCTGGGGGCGCAAACAGCTGTGCATATCTCTCTATCAGTGTTATAGAGGGCGGACAATTTATGAGTTTACCCTGTATAAGCCTTATGCAGCGTAAAATGAATTTATTTGGGGTTTGGATCCCATTGGGAGCTGGGTGTCTGGGTGCTGGAGACAGGAGCACTTCTTAAGCTGTTTTCAGTTAGTCTGTAGCTTTGGGGGCGTGGTTCAGACCCTGGGTCTGTGTTGGAGCAGACTGGCGTGTCTGGCTCAACAAGGCAAGGTTCTGGAGGCCCAAACTGGCAGAGAAAACGGGCTCAGAGGTAGTCTCAACACATCAGGTAACAGTCCCAAGGGGGTCTCTGTGACCGAACCGTCACAGTCTCTGTAGACAGCACAGAACCTATCGCTAAGTCTTCATGTTTATAAGTGAAAAGCACAGATCACCAAATATGCAATGAAATAAGTTATTGTTTTGGTGAAGAGGAGCATATCCCCTAATACAATGCAAAGCAAACCCAACCAGTGAAGTGGTTGTAACACCGACAGACCCTGGTGCTCCCCCCCAGCTCTGCCCAGCCCCCACCCCCACTCCACCCCTTCCCCCAAGGCCCCACCTCCACCCCGCCATTTCCCACCCTGCCACTTCCC
This sequence comes from Platysternon megacephalum, assembly GCA_003942145.1. Taxonomy (NCBI): domain Eukaryota; kingdom Metazoa; phylum Chordata; order Testudines; family Platysternidae; genus Platysternon; species Platysternon megacephalum. Next base: position 2,185,684 of record QXTE01000033.1, read on the forward strand.
CGCCCAGTTCTGCCCCCTCCCCCAAGCGCGGTGTGCCCTTGCTCCTCTCTCCCCCCCCCCCCCCCCCCCCCCCCCCCCCCAGCGCCTCCCCGCAAAACATCTCTGCCACAAGCGGTAGGCACTCAGAGGGAGAGGAATGGGGAGGCGCTGATTGTCGGGGCCCGCCAGCGGGCAGGAGGCGCTGGGGTTAGGGGGCGGATCTGGTAGGTGGGCTCCTCCTTGCCCCCCCGCCACTCGCCTCCCCATTCATGTCCTCACCCCACTTGCTCGCCTGCTTCCTGCAGGACTCCCCAAAGCACGGGGCCCGGGGCAGTCGCCCCGATTCGCCGTACCCAAGGGACGGCTCTGCCTGGAGGTAAACCTGCACTGACCACTGTTAAGACTGACTTGACACCATTTAATACAAGTCATATGCTTTCCTCCTAATTAGCTAACAAGCCAATTAATTATGAGATGCATCTGGTTTTGGCCTAAAGCCAAACTGCAATGGTGTCATTAGGCTTTGCTTTGTAACAAAATCATGTATTACATTCTTTGAACTCTCAATTCAATTATACTGTACTTGGATTCCAAGTAGGCACACAATATTTACGCTCACATTAATATTAGGCACAACAACAATAATTCTTCTCACATGTATAAAGAACCTTTAGTCCCAAAGGATCTCAGATCACTTTATAAAATTTGGACTCAATGCTACAAGCCTTTTTCATGCATAATGCCTTTTGAAGTCAAAAGGAGTGCCCCTGGAGGTCAATGGGAGTTCCACTCTCCATGGGCTTGCAGACTGGGCCCTAAGCTAGTTCCTATATAAAACTGCTTTTCAATGGTGGACAGACTCTTATTACATATGCTTTACAAAATGCAGATACCTGCTTCGTTTATGTATGCATCATTCATTTATGTAACACTAACATTTAATCTGAATTCGGCTACAGTAGGGTTGCCAACTTGGTAATATTTAAGAAACAGACACTCCAATAGGAGTGCCGGAACCTCTCCTCCCCCGAGGCCCCACCCTTGCCCCTGCCTCTTCACCTGAGGCCCCGCGCCTTCCATCCCTCTTCCCCCCACCCCCGTCACTTGCTGCTTTTCCCCTCCCACCCCCAGCCCCGCTGCCTGGGTCAGGAGGGACTCACCTGTGGAGCCGGGGCTGGGAGCTGCAACCGCCCGATGCAGGTAGCAGGGCAGCCCTGGCTGAGTAGGGGCTGATGTGGGTGATGACACGGCACCTCCCCGACTCCCCCACCTGCAACGACCGGACACTGTCAGGTCCCCTTTTTGACTGGACTTTCCATTCAAAAACCAGGCACCTGCCCACCCTAAGCTACAGTCATAATATATCAGTTTTAAAGCCATTCTGATCACCTAGTCTGATCTTCTGCATAGTACAGAACAACAAATTTCATATTGTTATTCTTATGTTGCTGAAGGACAAAGCTGCCTGGCAGAATCTGACATGACTCCTGTACAAATTTTAAGCAGCCAAATTAGGGAAACCTGTAGAATCCAAACTTTGGATGTCTATTTAAATCAAAGCTATATTACTTATGGGTTCGCTAAGTGCTGAGGAAACTGCTGATACTGTACTTACTCATTTTATGAGACTTTTGCCCATGCATTGGTAAGAAGATAGCGTAATAAAACCATGTCAAATAATGCTGAATTTTAAATTCACTGTAAAGCAAATTGAGTATAAAGAAAAACAATGAGTGACAGAACATTGAATTAATTAAATGGTGGGAGGTACCCACAACACAACTGCATCTATGATGTTTGTATGTTTTACTGGCATGCTACAAAAGTTTTAAGTCCCAAGCACTTACCTAAGGAAATATCCAAGAACTATTTTCCTCACATTCTTTCTGACCAATTTTGGAGCAGCTGGGAGCTTAATTATTTCTAATCATCTTTAAAAATGAACTTATAATGTTGCCACCTGTTGGCATAAGATAGCTACAGCATTCCAAGGTTCCAGACAGAGTTAAAAAGATGTAGAGAATTAAAAGGGACAGATGTGAAAAATACATGCTTTAATTTGGTTTCAGTGTTCACATCTGTTCTCCTCAAAAGATTTTTCAATATAATAAATCTACTCTGGTCCCAGTATCTTGAAACGTTATGACATTTACAGTAAGGATAAAATCCATGTACTACTAGAGCTTCCTACATTCTAAAACATCGAACAAGACTAGCCCTCATCAATAAACTAAACAGGATACAAAGGTAAAGCATCTAGCAACATTATTTATACTTCATTCAACTCACCACATTGTGGAAGGATGGCACACGGGCAGATGATTAAAGTAATAGAGCTATAAACCAAATAATATCAGCCAATCTTAACATTCCTGTCTGCAGATTTGGTGTCATGGAAAAGTGAGATCAGAAGAGACCTCTAACTGGAAAAAGGGTTCTCTTTCTAGTGGACCCTGTCACAATTCAGAGCAATGGCACCTGTATTTTCACAGACAAGAGTCCAGGAACCTTAATATTAATTCAGCCCACAGGCAGAGAGCTGGGGTTCATCACACCTACATCTGTTTGCCTGCCAGCCCCTGAATTGGTACACCTTCATGTCCTTCCTCCTGGGCCCCATGGGCATGACTTGACCATTTGAGCTAGTGGCATGTGTCTCTCTCCAGCTCCTTCCATCTCTCCTGCATGAGTAGCCTTTTCCACTACAGCCTTCAAGTCTCTGGACCTCTCAAAATCACTGCTACTTCTGCTGTCTGTGGCACTGTCTCCTCAGTCTCCTGCCTGCCCTATAGGAGGAAAAGGGGGCCCCTGTCTGTAGGTGTACCCCCTGTCTGTAGGTGCCTCAGATCACCTGAGCACAGCATGGGTTACCTCCTCAGATTTCTTCAGATCAGCAGTGGACAAATCTTGCTGCTCACAGAAGCTCAACAGCTGCTGTTTCTTCAATAGTTCCTAATTCCTGCTCCTGTCTCTCTCTTCTCTATTCCTTTTCCAAAAAGATTATGAGACCCTTTTTTTTCTCTGTGCTTTTTCCTTCTATAATGCTTGCTTTCAATATTGTTGTCACTTACGGTAATTCATACTGTCATATATTCCACACATGCTGCTACTGTATGTGTCACAGATCAGGGCAACCGCACCTGTATTTCCTCCTCATGGCCCAGCAGGGGCACCCACACTTAGGCTTCTGACTCCCCAGCTGTTACCTCTCTTGGGTAGAGACCCGGGTCTGTCTCCCTCCTGACTGGGGTATTTCCAGTCTGCATAGTTACCTGCCTACACTCTGATATCCCCAGCAAGTCAGACTGCCTCAGCAGGCCTGCTTTGCCTTCTCCTCAGAGACTGTAAACAGTGTAAATACCCACAGTTATAAGTTGCCACACTGTTCTTTCTAAATACGCACATTTATTTTTAAAGTGAAAGCATTACAGAGAAAACATATTAAAAACAATTAAAGAACCTACATCCTTACCAGAGGTCACCCCAACTTCAGCAAGGAGAACAGTCCTTTAAATACCACCAAGGAATTTTTCTATGGTGACAAGTTCATAACACTTTCCCTCAGAACAAGAACCTCCATGCAAAGGAGGACTGGGGTCTCCCTGGAACAGAAAGTCCTATCCATTTGCTGGATCAGAAAGAAGGCTCTGGAGTTGGTTTAAACTCAGGCTATTTATCCAAAAGTCCTTTCTTTGTCTGTTGGCCTCTGGAGAATGCAGTTTGAAAATAGGCACGCATCTCCAGGAGGTGGTACCTCTTTCTGGACATGTTACAATCTGAGTGAATTTGCCTAGTGAACCCTCACTGTTCTTAGTTCCTGGAGGGCTGTGGTCACCCACCCCCCAGAATTACCTACAATCCCTGGTCCACAATGATACATACTCTTAATACAGTAAGATCTCCCAAAGATATTGCACAAAATTGCCATATGTGTCACCCTATGTTCTATATTGCCACGGAAGAATTCGGTGACAGAAATGCTTCTGTTACTTCATTTTGCACTCCAAAATGAAAGCAGCTGTGATGGCTGCATATTATAGTGAACACAGCTGCTTTCACTTTGGAGTATCACTCATTTCCTTATAAAAAATACTGGACAGACTGGCTGCTAATCCTTCTACTTACCTCACAGACCTTTTCTTTCTATGACTGCTACCACCTCCCTGCCTCTACTCATCTAACACTGGCTATCTCCTATCTCAAAAGCCTCTTTGCTGTGGCAGTGATGCTTCCTGAGTTCTGAAAGGATCCAAGAGGGGTGGACGACCAGCCTGGGGAAGACATGTTTCACCTTGGAGATGTTTTGTTATTCCCCCATTCCCTATTTTCATTAGGTCTGAGCCTACCAAATCTGGATCTTATGTATAATTTTAGCCAGCAAGACTCAAAGGCAAAAATTCAGAAGAAGGATATTTTTGTGTTGAAGGCACTGGACTGGGAGTCAAGAGATCTGAGTTCAATTCCCATCTCTGCTACAGACTTTCTGTGTGACCTTAGGCAAGTTATTTACTCTTCCGGTGCCTCATCTGTAAAATATGGATAATTCTTCCCTACCTCACAGTGGTGCATTGAGGCTCAATTCCTTATGTTTCCCCGTGGAAGGGAAGTTTCTGAGCACACCACAAACCCTAAACATCACATTTTTAAAAAATCATCATTAAAACCTATGGCAATAAGCAAAAACAGAGAATGAGTAGAAATTATGTCCTTGACTATATCACTATTGCCTTGTTTTCCCCCCTTGCATACAGTGCACATCCATATTTTCACATTGCATGACTTATTTTAGATTAAGAGAAACAAAATCAGAAAACATAAAAGTAAGTGCCTCCCCTTTGTAACGTGCGGCATTAACTCTACCTCAGAAAATGGCAGCTCCTTTATAATTTAAGGGTGCGGGACAGTGGAAACAAAGTCATAGCGACATCACAATACATATCACAACAACACACAAAATCATCAGTTTTCAGCATGTACCCAATGAAGTGTAAACTGATACAGTCACCTGCCCCATGAGAGACTATGACTTTGGGCAAATTACATCACTGCTCTGTGTCAGTTTCCTTAACAAGCAGGGAAAACTGGAAGTCCTGGCACAGTCAAGGAACTATGATGTGATTGGAATAACAGAGACTTGGTGGGATAACTCACATGACTGGAGTACTGTCATGGATGGATATAAACTGTTCAGGACGGACAGACAGGGCAGAAAAGGTGGGGGACTTGCATTGTATGTAAGAGGGCAGTATGACTTCTCAGAGCTCTGGTATGAAACTGCAGAAAAACCTGAGAGTCTCTGGATTAAGTTTAGAAGTGTGAGCAACTAGGGTGATGTCATGGTGGGAGTCTGCGGGAGTCTGCTATAGACCACCAGACCAGGGGGATAAGGTGGACGAGGCTTTCTTCTAGCAACTAACAGAAGTTACTAGATCACAGGCCCCAGTTCTCATGGGAGACTTCAATCACCCTGATATCTGCTGGGAGAGCAATACAGCAGTGCACAGACAATCCAGGAAGTTTTTGGAAAGTGTAGGGGACAATTTCCTGGTGCAAGTGCTGGAGGAACCAACTAGGGGCAGAGCTCTTCTTGACCTGCTGCTTACAAACCAGGAAGAATTAGTAGGGGAAGCAAAAGTGGATGGGAACCTAGGAGGCAGTGACCATGAGATGGTCGAGTTCAGGATCCTGACACAAGGAAGAAAGGAGAACAGCAGAATATGGACCCTGGACTTCAGAAAAGCAGACTTTGACTCCCTCAGGAAACTGATGGGCAGGATCCCCTGGGAAAATAACATGAGGGGGAAAGGAGTCCAGGAGAGCTGGCTGTATTTTAAAGAATCCTTATTGAGGTTGCAGGAACAAACCATCCCGATGTGTAGAAAGAATAGTAAATATGGCAGGCAGAGGGCTAGCTCAGTGGTTTGAGCATTGGCCTGCTAAACCCAGGGTTGTGAGTTCAATCCTTGAGGGGGCAATTTGGGGCAAAAATCTGTCTGGGGGTTGGACTAGATAACCTCCTGAGGTCCCTTCTAACCCTAATATTCTATGATCAGCTTGGCTTAACAGTGAAATCCTTGCTGATCTTAAACACAAAAAAGAAGCTTACAAGAAGTGGAAGATTGGACAAATGACCAGGGAGGAGTATAAAAATATTGCTCAGGCATGCAGGAGTGCAATCAGGAAGGCCAAATCACACTTGGAGTTGCAGCTAGCAAGGGATGTCAGCAACAAGAAGAAAGTCAAGGAAAATGTGGGCCCCTTACTAAATGCGGGAGGCAACCTAGTGACAGAGGATGTGGAAAAAGCTAATGTACTCAATGCTTTTTTTGCCTCTGTCTTCACGAACAAGGTCAGCTCCCAGACTACTGCACTGAGCAGCACAGCATGGGGAGGAGGTGACCAGCCCTCTGTGTAGAAAGAAGTGGTTCTGAACTATTTAGAAAAGCTGGACGAGCACAAGTCCATGGGGCCGGATGCATTGCATCCGAGGGTGCTAAAGGAGTTGGCGGATGTGATTGCAGAGCCATTGGCCATTATCTTTGAAAACTCATGGCAATCGGGGGAGGTCCCGGATGTCTGGAAAAAGGCTAATGTAGTGCCCATCTTTAGAAAAGGGAAGGAGGAGGATCCGGGGAACTACAGGCCAGTCAGCCTCACCTCAGTCCCTGGAAAAATCATGGAGCAGGTCCTCAAGGAATCAATTCTGAAGCACTTAGAGGAGAGGAAAGTGATCAGGAACAGTCAGCATGGATTCACCAAGGGCAAGTCATGCCTGACTAACCTAATTGCCTTCTATGACAAGATAACTGGTTCTGTGGATTAGGGGAAAGCAGTGGATGTGTTATTCCTTGACTTTAGCAAAGCTTTTGATATGGTCTCCCACAGTATTCTTGCCAGCAAGTTAAAGAAGTATGGGCTGGATGAATGGACTATAAGGTGGATAGAAAGCTGGCTAGATCATCGGGCTCAACGGATAGTGATCAATGGCTCCATGTCTAGTTGGCAGCTGGTATCAAGCAGAGTGCACCAAGGGTCGGTCCTGGCGCCGGTTTTGTTCAATATCTTCATTAACGATCTGGAGGATGGCGTGGACTGCACTCTCAGCAAGTTTGCAGATGACACTAAACTGGGAGGAGTGGTAGATACACTGGAGGGTAGGGATAGGATACAGAGGGACCTAGACAAATTAGAGGATTGGGCCAAAAGAAGCCTGATGAGGTTCAACAAGGACAAGTGCAGAGTCCTGCACTTAGGACGGAAGAATCCCATGCACTGTTACAGACTAGGGACCGAATGGCTAGGAAGTAGTTCTACAGAAAAGGACCTAGGGGTTACAGTGGATGAGAAGCTGGATATGAGGCGACAGTGTGCCCTTGTTGCCAAGAAGGCTAACGGCATTTTGGGCTCTATAAGTAGGGGCATCTTTGAGAACTGTCTATTTTACTGAACACTTCCAGTTATTTTAATGCACTAAACCAGGGATCGGCAACCTTTGGCACGTGGCTTGTCAGGGTAAGCACCCTGGCGGGCCAGGCTGGTTTGTTTAGATGCCGCGTCCGCAGGTTCAGCCAATCGTGGCTCCCACTGGCCACGGTTCACAGTCCCAGGCCAATGGGGGCTGCGGGAAGCGGCGGCCAGCACATCCCTCGGCCCACGCCGCTTCCTGCAGCCCCCATTGGCCTGGGACTGTGAACCGTGGCCAGTGGGAGCCGCGATCGGCCGAGCCTGCGGACGCGGCAGGTAAACAAACCGACCCGGCCCACCAGGGTGCTTACCCTGGCGAGTCGTGTGCCAAATGTTGCCGATCCCTGCACTACATTAACATATTGCCAGACTGCGGTCAAAACTCTTGTACACAACCCCGTATATGCAAGATATTGCATCAATGAGGAGATCTATTTTTTTATATTTTGGAAAGGCAGTCAGTGGAGCAAACACCTGTGTTTCATGCCACCCAGACAACGATGAGTTTGGCACTGGCAGACAATTGACACTTGGCAATGGAACACTCTGGTGCAGTTCCCCTGTTGTAAGAAAAATGCAAACAAAGAAACTCATTACCCAAGAGTCCGTCCCACAGACATGATATTGGATTTAAGGCTGAAACACATTCTTGCAGCAGCTGGTACTTAGCATTATCTTTCTGTATGCGATAGAAGTGTAAAAACTACAACAAAAATAACCAGAGGTGATTAGGTAATGCCTCCTGATCCAATTTTGTTACCTTATATGTTACAATCGCGTGTTGCAGTAAGCCTGGTCTCATCAGCATTCAGCACTGCAACTGTACAATGGGTATGGGCAACAGACCTAAAGAAGACACAGAAAAAAGGAGTAAAAATATGCCTTCATGTTAGATGTGGAATCTCTAAAGTACTCCCTCCCCTGCACCCAAGTTCACTTACTTCATGTTAGCCAACAAGCATGAGGTAGATTCGGCAAGATGCGGCATGCATGTGGCATGAAAGCCTATGAATACATAGACACTTGTTTGCTAGCAAGCCAGAAGTCAGGACATTTCTGGTTGTGGGAGGGGAGGATTCAACACCCACATCATCTGTTACAGCGAAAGAGAAAAGTCTTGATTACTGCAGCCTTCTCCTCCCTGGCTTCCATAACAAACAGATCGCATCACCCCCCACGCCCTCCAGCCCAGACATAATGCAGCTCCCAAGATCATGCTCCTGCACTAATTTCAGCCCCCTCACCATTTCACTCCACTGACTCAACCACTGCCACTGCAGCAAGTTCAACCTTCTTTTCTTCCCTTCCAAGCCACCTCACAGCTTTGCCTCCCCCACGCAATCTACTCTTTTCTGTTATTTTGCTGCCCATGGGGTTGCCAACTGTCTAATCGTGCAAACCCGAAGACTCTTGCCCTGCCCCTTCCAAAGCCACACCCCTGTCCCGCCCCTTCTCCGAGGCCCCGCCCTCCGCTCACTCCATCCCTCCTCCCTCTGTCGCCTGCTCTCCCTCACCCTCATTCACTTTCACCAGGCTGGGGCAGGTGATTGGGGTGCAGGGTGCAGGCTCTGGGAGGGAGTTTGGGTGCAGGCTCTGGGCTGGGGCAGGGGGTTGGGATGAGGGAGGGAGTGCAGGCTCTGGGAGGGAGTTTGGGTGCAGGGTGGGGGCTGGCATGCAGGAGGAGGTAAACAAACCGTCCCACCAGCAGATTTCCCTGATGGGCTGCGTGCCAAAGGTTGCCGATCCCTGGGTTAGGCTCTCAAACTCTGATCCCCACATGGTAGCACATTGTGCTACTGCTAAGCTGGTCAACAAGGTGTAATCTAGGCTGTTTTAATATAATGCAATAAGGAAGCTGTATCCTTTGGTTCAGAAATGACGCGTAACTCTGGATAGTGGGGGAGAAAGGCACAATGTAGTGTTCTGGGGAGGGAGGGGGCATCTGACGAGCCCACACATTGCTTCTGGAGGAGCAGCAGCAGAGCCAGGAGCACCAGGGCAGCAGTGAGTGAGCCCCTTGGGAGCATCTCATGGCAGCCGGGCTCCACCTCCGTGGTCAGGGGCCAGCTGCAGGAAGTGTCGCCAGCTGGCACTGGGCTCCTTTGGAAAAGAGGCAAGTGCACCTCGGGGCTCAGCTCGGAGCTGTGGCACCCGACCTGCCTGGGGAGCGCCCAGGTGTGCAGAGACACCCCAGCTCCCACAGCGCGGAAAGCCAGGGGCTCCCACCAGCTTCCAATCCACCGGCTCCTGGCAGGAGGCGACAGTTTGAAAACCTCTGTGCCAAATGGAAGGCAGAAATCTGGGGGGACATGTGACTCTGCATGCCCCTCCCCCAAACACACACGCATCGCCTCTGCTTTGGTTACAAGGCTGTAACACGGACATCATTAATGTAAGATAGAAAGAACAACGGTCTTACATACACATGGGAGCTGGGCACCTAACTGGGCATTTTTAATAATCCCACCCCTAGGAGTATGAGTCTGGTTAGTCCATAGATTAGGAAGTAGGAAGGAAGTTCTTTCTTAGGGTGCCAGGAGGGCTGAAGTGTAAATAGGAGGCCACATGATCCAATGAACAGTACACCAGACTGAGAATCAAGAGACCTGGCTTCTAACCCTGGTTCTGCCACTGACTTCCTTTGTGAAATCAGACAGGTCATTAAATCTCTTTGCCTCAGTATCCTGATCTGTGAAAATGGAGATGGTGCTAACCCAGCCTTGAAAACCACTTTGAGATGTAGAGCAGGGGAGTCCCATATAAGTGCTAAGCACTGTATTATTAGAAGTGAAAAGAAAAAAAACAGAAGTCAGGAGAGGAGAGTTTTAATGAGATCTCAGCTATGGTGGAAGCCCACTTGGTATCACCAGGCAAATTGTCATTGCTTTTTTTCAGCGATTATAATTTGTAACTGGAAGAATCTTGAAGAGACCCGCCTGCCTGTTTAGTAAAGGACTTTAGTAAACAATAATACATGATGGACAAATGCCTTTTGGGGACCTGGGGAAATGCTATGTAAACAGCATTGTGCTGTGTAAGCAATCTGCTATTTGCTGTAATTTTATTAGTATCTATTCTCACTAACATAATAGCAGAGTTAACATCATTTTCACCTACTTGGGAAAAATCAGTGTTAAGAAAACACTTTAAAAATTTACTAGTAGATCAGAAAGTTGCTATGAGATTATAAACTTTCTTACAGGAAAAATATTGCATTCACAATTCTTTGTCAGATTTAAGAGCAGGATTCTGTGCACCAAGAACACGAACAATTGGTGGCAAAGGTGCTCTTCTTAACCGAGCTATTTGCAATCTCCTACACTATTGCCATCTGCTGGCAGACTGTAGATACAAAGTCTTTCTGCTGCAGAGTACCATAGAAATGTCTATTAAGGCCCAAAACACTGCTTCACTAAAATCAGTGACAAACTCCAATAGACTACTAAGGGAATTGGATCTGGCACTGAGACAAAAGATCAGACTTTGGGGGGAGGAGGTGATAAAGAGTAATAGTTTCTCTTCCTCAGTCTATGTTTGCGGCAGAGTGTAGAGTACAAGCACTGCATGCCAATCTAGCACGTGTATAAATAGCAACGTAGATGGTGAGACATGGCTAAGGTGAGTAGAGTGTCCTACATGCCTGAACCCCAGGATATATACCCTACAAGCCCAAGCAGTGCCTCCCATGTCAGTACTGCTAGTTTTAGTAGTGTAGTGTCTTGCTGCCAGAGCCTTTCCCCATCACAGTGAAAGACTCTGGCAGCAAGGAAAGGCTCTGGCAGTGAGCTGGCTTCAGACACTGCCCTGTGCCAGAGGCTTCCTAGGTAATGAACAGAACAGGGCAGTTTTGAGAGATCCATCTCTAGTTGTCCAGTCCCAGCTTCTGGCAGCTGGAGGTTAGGGACACCTGGAGCATGGGGTTACGTCCCTGACATCTTGGCTAATAGCCATTGCTGGTCCTATCCTCCATCAGCTTATCTAATTCTTCTTTGAACCCGGAGGGGTGGGGGATTGTTCGGGGGGGAGGCACAACATTGCATGGCAATGAGTTCCACAGGTCGACTGTGCATTGTGTGAAGAAATGCTTCCTTATGTTTGTTTTAAACCTGCTGCCTATTAATTTTATCAAGTGACCGCTAGTTCTTGTATGATGAGAAAGGGTAAATAACACTTCCCTATTCACTCTCTCTATATGATTCATGATTTTATAGACATCCCCCCCATTGGTCACCTCTTTTCTAAGGTGAAAAGTCCCAGTCTTTTTAATCTCTTCTCATACAGAAGCTGTTCAATACCACTAATCATTTTTGTTGCCCTTCTCTGCACCTTTCCAATTCTAATACATCCTTTTTGAGATGAGGTGACCAGAACTGCATGCAGTATTCAATGTGTGGACGTACCATGGATTTATATAGTGTCGTTATGATATTTTCTGTTTTACCATCTATCCCTTTCCTAATGTTCCTAACATTCTGTTAGCTCATTTGATTGCCACTGCAGATTGAGTAGATGTTTTTAGGAAAACATCCATGATAACTCCAAGTTCTTCAAGTGGTAACAGCTAATTTAGACCTCATTATTTTGTGTGTATAGTTAGGATTAGTTTTCCCATGCACATTACTTCATGCACTTTTCAACATTAAATTTCATCTGCCATTTTGTTGCTTAGTCACCCAGTTTAGTGAGATTCTTCTGTAACTCTTCTCAGTCAGCTTTGAACGTAACAATCTTGAGTAATTTTGTATTGTATTTTTCCACCTCACATTCACCCTTTTTTCCAGATCATTTATAAGTATGTTGAACAGCACAGGTCCTACTACAGATCCTAGGAGGACCCAACTATTTATCTCCCCATTATAAAAACAGACCATTTATTCCTACTTTTTGTTTCCTGTCTTTTAACCACTTACTTGTCTATGACAGGACCTTCGATCTTAAGCCAACTAAGCAGTCATGGGCTAAGAGCCTTTGGTGAGTCTCTTAAGAGCCTTTGACAAGGCTTGTCAAAGGCTTTCTGAAAGTCCAAGTACACTATATCCACTGGATCACCCTTACATACATGTTTATTACCCTCAAAGAATTCTAATAGATTGCTGGAGCAAGATTTACCTTTACAAAAGCTGTGTTGAATCTTCCCCAGCATATCATGTTCCTCTACACATCTGATAATTCTGTTCTTTACTAGAGTTTCAACCAATTTGCCTGGTACTGGAGTCAGGCTTACTGGCCTATAATTGCCAGGATTGCCTCAGGAGCCTTTTTTAAAAATAGTTATTACATTAGTTACATCCAGTCATCTGGTACAGAGGCTGACTTAAGCATTAGGTTACATACCACAGTTGTTAGTTCTGCAATTTCATATTTAATTCCTTCAGAACTCTTGGGTGAATAACATCTGGTCCTGTTGACTTATTACTGTTTAACTTACAAATTTGTTCCAAAACCTCCTATATTGACACTTCAATCAGTTCCTCAGATTTGTCACCTAAAAAGAATGGCTGAGGTTTGGGAATCTCCTCCACATCCTCTGACTAATGCAAAGAATTCATTTAGCTTCTCCGCAACTGCCTTGTCTTCCTGAGAGCCCCACAGATCATGTGGCAGGCTTCCCTGATGTACTTAAAAATAAAATTGCTGGTCATTTTTGTGTCCGTAGCTAGTTGCTCTTAATTATTTCTTGGGCTGCCTTAATATGCTTTTACACTTGACTTGCCAATTCCTTTCTATTTTCGCCAGTAGAATTTGACTTCCAATTCTTAAAGACGCATTTTTGTCTCTAACTGCCTCTACTCTGTGGTTTAGCCATGATGACATTTTTTGTTTTTTTGTTTTTTTGGGGAGGTGGGGGGTGTTTTTTTTAAATGTTGGGTATACTTTTAGTTTGAGCCTCTATTATGGTGTTTTTAAATGCAGTTTGCAGGCATTTCACCCTGGTGATTGTTCCTTTGAATCTCCATTCAACTAACTTTCTCATTTTTGTGTAGCATCCCTTTTTGAAGTTAAATGCTACTGCAGTGGGTTTCTTCAGAATTTTTCCACCTACAAGGATGTTAAATTTAGTTACATTATGGTCGCTATTACTGGGCAGTTCAGCTATATTCACCTTTTGGACCAGATTCTGTGTTCTTCTTAGGACTAAATCAAGAATTGCCTCTCCTCTCGTGGGTTCCAGTATTAGCTGCTCCATGCAGTTGTTGCTTAAGATGTCTAGAAATGTTATCTCTGCATCCCTTTCTGAGATGACATATACACAGTCAATAGGAGGATAGCTGAAATCCCCCATTATTGTTGTGTTTTCTGCCTTTGTAGCCTCTTTAATCTCCCTGAGCATTTTACAGTCTCTGTTGCCATCCTGGACAGGTGGGCAGTGGTATATTCCTATGGCTTAGACTCTCATTGTTCAAGTATGTAATTTCTATCTACAGAGATTCTATGGTACAGTTTGATTCATTTAAGATTTGTACTACATTTGACTCTTTATTTCACATACGGTGCCACTCCCCAACCAGCACCACCTACTCCATCATTCCTATATATTTTGTACCCTGGTATTACTGTGTCCTATTGATTTTCCTCATTCCAGCAAGTTTCTGTGATATCTGTTATATCAAAATCCTCATTTAATGCCAGGCACTCTAGTATTTAGATTTCCAGCATTTGTAGATAAGCACTTGTACATTTTGTCAATATTCAGGTGCTTGCCTTCGTGTTTTAAACATAAGAGTCCTATTTAAATGTGACTGTTCCTCACACCCCTGAGCTAGCGTAAGTGGTAGTGTGCACAGGGCTATACTCTTCCACCAACATAGCTACCGCCACTCGTGGAGGTGGTTTTATTCTGTTGATAGGAGAGCTCTCTCCCATCGGCATAGAGCAGCTACACGAGTGATCTTACAGCGGTGCAGCTGCATCAGTACAGCTGCACCGCTGTAAGCTCGCTAGTGTAGACCTGGCCTATGAAAGACTGACAGTAGCTTTCAATAGCATGGAAAAGCCTTATAGAATTAAGATAAACTTTACTGAATTAACTTAATCCTTATTGAATTAGGTTTAATACCTTTGGGCCCATTGTATTAAAAATACAATTGTGTACACGTCATTATGGAATTATATGCAACTTGTCTGTAGGAAGGGGATGCAAATGTTATTCCTCCTTTGAAGCCATCCCCCTGGAGAGGTCCATATATACTACTACAAACTAGACTCTCCAGTGACCAACAGACAAAGAAAGGATTTCTGGGTAAATTGCCTGGTTTTAAACAGACTCATGGCCTCTTTTCTGATCCAGCATACGGATAGCATTTCTGGTCCAAGGTGGGCCCCAATCCTTATGGAAGGGTTGGGAGGATTAATTACCAACCCAGACTCTTATCAGAGTGAGGGGTGATCTCTGGAGAGTTTATTAGCATGAATATAGGTTCTTTTATTCTCTATAGTGCTTTTACCTTAAGAATAAAATAGGCTTGCATAAAAAGAGCTGTGTGGTATCCATAACTGATGGGCAGTCACACTGTTAACTGTCTCTGCTAGCAGGTGTGTTTGGGCAGCCTGTCTCTGCTGGGAATAACACAGTGAAGGCAGGGAACTGTGCAGCCTGGAAATACACCAGTCAGAAGGGAGTGAGTTGCGGGTCTCCCCCACAAGAAAGGGAACTGCTGTGGTGCTGGAAGCCTGAGAGTAGGTGTCCCTGCTGGACCACTGAAGGGAAATACAGGTGTAGTTGCCCTGAACTGTGGCAGAGAAAACAAATGGATACACAGTCAGCTAGGGAGCAAAAGGAAGCAATGAGACAATATTGGTC
This sequence comes from Platysternon megacephalum, assembly GCA_003942145.1. NCBI lineage: Eukaryota > Metazoa > Chordata > Testudines > Platysternidae > Platysternon > Platysternon megacephalum. Next base: position 2,200,928 of record QXTE01000033.1, read on the forward strand.
AGCATGCTAGGCAGTGGTTTCAGCACACCAGCAGTCTAACCTGTGTCAAGTTTTCGTAGGCATCATGGAAGATTTTTGAGGAGGAATTTCAAGGTGAATAATGAGGTAGTTTTGCAGGAGTTTATCGGAAGTACCTCCCAACCTTGATGGGTAGCATGGGAGAAAGCACAAAGGTGCTTGTTTGAAAATTTAACAAGTGAGTGATGGAAGCCAGCATCATGGCAGCATCATGGCAGCATCATGGCAGCAATCAGCAGCAGAAATGGACAGATTGACAGCAAACAAGAGATGACAGGTGCGATTTCTCACCACATCCTGGCCTCTACCCAATGTTTGCTGAAACCTGGAGGTCCAAGAAGCTAGTAGGACTACAGCCTCATCCAAGGCACCACCCATGGGACCCCTGTTTGGAGGACTGCCTAAGCTCCACCAATTGGTCCAACCATGCTATTTAAGCCAGAAGGAGGCACAAGAAGTTGTCTAACCAACAAGGTGATTTCCTGCTGTGACTGCATTGGACTATGCTTGTGCTTGCCTCCTGCACCCATCCCAGTTCCTGATTCCTTCTCTGCTCCTGGCTCCTACCTCACCCCTGCCTTGACTCCTGTTCCCACTGTGCTCCTGCTCTGTGCTTTCCTCTCCTCCAGTTCCTGCCCTTATCTCACTTCCATCATCAGGTACCAGTCCTGTCTGACCTCAGCTTCAATTCCTGACTCTGGCTTGACCCCTGGTTGTAGTAATTAGCAACTTACTCTGGTGCTGACCCTCAGCTTTGTTCCCCAACCTAGAGGCCTGCTCTGCCCACTAGACCTGACTCCGGCTCGACTACTAGGCCAGACCGCCTACTTCCCAGTCCACAACAATAGGAAGTTGTTAGAATAGGGAGAGGTCATGAAGGCCTTTGAAAGTGAATACAAACAGCTTATGTTTGATGCAATAGGGAAGAGGGAGCCAGTGGAGGGATGCAAAGAGCAGGGTGATATAGCCAAAGCAATGGGCTAGGAGAATGATCTTTGTAGCAGCATTCTGAATGGAGTAAGACTACATTTGTTAAGGCCAGAGAAAAGTATCTGGCAATATAATTGAAACTTGAGATGAGAGCTTAAACAAGTGTTTGAGTTGTGTGGATGGATAGGAAAGGTTGTATCTTACAGATATTATGCAGAAAGATTGGAAAATTTTAGACATAACCTGGATGTGAGAACCTAGAGAGGTCTGACTCAAGGATGACACTCAAGTTATGGGCCTGAGTGATGGTCAGGATGGTGGTGTTGTCCACAATGATAAAAAAGAAGGTAGCAGGCAGGGCTTAGGGGGCAAGATAAGGAACTCTATTAGCCATGTTGAGCTTGACATCCACAAGGTGTCAGATAGGTTGAGATTTTAGTTTGGACAGAAGACAACAGGACTAGACTAGAGAGATAGATCGGAGAGTCATCAGCATAGAGATGGCAGTTGAATTTGTGTTTGCGGATAAGATTACCTAGAGATAAGATGTAGAGAAGAAGAGAAGGGAACCAAGGGCAGAACTCTGCAGAACACCCACAAAAAAGCTGAAGGGCAGCTGGGAAGGATCCTCCAAAGGACACACTGAAGGAGCTATTAGAGAGATAGGAGGAGAACCAGGAGAGGACAGAGTCATGGAAACCAAGGAATGGCAAAGTTGACTGTTGAAGATGGTTTACAGGTCAAGGAGAGTGAGGACGGAGTACTGATTCTGAAGTTTGGCTAGGAAAAGGTCATGACAGACTTTTGATGAGAGAGGTTTCAGTGGAAAACGAGGGCTGCTGAAACTGGATTGGGGGAGGGTCCTAGGATGGAACTGGAGAAAAGAAACTCCAGACAGTGGCTGTAAACAGTTTGTTCAATGAGCTCAGCGATGAAAAGAAGATAGGACAGTAGTGGGAGATCCAAATGGATTCAAGGATGGGGATTATAAAATGGAAGAGACCAATGAATGCTTGTATTGTGAGGAAAGAGCACCAGAGGAGATTGAGAAGTTAAGGAGAAGAGTAAAGTAGGGGGATGAGAATGGATGCAAGGGTGACCAAGAGATGGGATGGGATGGGATGAGGGTTACTGGGGCATGTCAAGAGGTTAGAAGAAGAGAGCAGACAAGAAACTTCTGCATCTGTGACAAGGGAGAAGGTTTGTAGGAGAAGAAGGTCATATCATAATTTGTCAATTTTCTCTTGGGAAAATTTGGCAAGATTCTGTGCAGAGAGAAGTGGAAGCAGGTGGGGAGGGTTTGAGGAGTCAGTCAAAAGGGGTGAGAAGACAACTGGGATTCAATTACATTGGAAAAGTACCTGTGGCAAATTTGCAGATGATATAACTATCTTGAGTAATTTTGTGTCTAAATCTGACTGAAGAGTTACAGGGGGATCTCACAAAATTGGGTGACGGGGTAACAAAATGGCAGATGAAATTCAACACTGATAAGTGCAAACTAATGCACATTGGGGAAAATAATCCCAACCACACATATATAATGATGGGCTCTAAATTACCTGTTACCACTCAAGAAAGAGATCTTGGAGTCATCATGAATATTCTCTGAAAACTTTAGCTCAATGCACAGCAACCGTCAGAAAGGCTAACAGAATTTTGGGAACTATTAGGAAAGGGATAGAAAACAAGACAAAATATCATAATGCAACTATATAAATCTATGGTCAACCACACTTTGAATACTGCATTCATTTCTGGTCACCCCATCTCAGAAAGGATATAGTGGAACCTAAACATCCGACTAACAGAAGATGGGAGGAAAAGACAGGAGTGGATCTCTCCAAAATTGTTCTATCCTGTATACTAATCCTGAAGCTCTGCTACTGGCCACTGTTGGAAGACAGGACACTGGGGAAGATGGACCATTGATCTGACCGGGTATGTCCGTTCTTATGTTCTTAGAGTTGTTTGGCTAGAAGATGGCAGAACTGAAGGAGAAGAAAATGAATTTGTAATGGAGGAAGTCAGCCTCATCACAGAGTTTCTGTCAGACACACCACAGTGCAAGAGTAGGGGTGAAGGAAGCAGATGTTGGGGGTCAGTCAGGACTGGGGTTTGGCAGGATGGACAGCCCTTAGGATGGGAGAGAGGGGCAAAAGAGTCCAGGGTGGAGAAGAGTCAATCATGGAGAAAATCAACAACCATATCAAGGGAAGGAAGGTAAAAGAGTGCAGGGAGGAGGGGGCTGGGAGCAGAGAAGAAGTCATCAATGTTGTTGGACTGAAAGTCACACAGAGGCGAAGTGACAGGGCATGGGGGTGATGATGAAAGAGATCAGTTCATAGCTGGAGAGAGGGCAACTCAGCAACAGATCAGAGAAAGAGAAAGCAGTGCTTGTTGAAGACCAAGTCAAGTGAACAGCACTTTTGGTCAGGGCTGCAGGTCAAATGAAGAGGTTATGACAAGGAAACGTGGCTAAAGGATCAAATGGGTCTCAGCTATAAGTTGAATGGATGTGGGTACTTCAACACCAGCCGCCATTCCCCTCCCCCCCCCCTCCCCCAAACAGTTAAGTGATAGAAAGATGATGGCAAAACTGAAGTTAGAACCCAGGTCTCCTGACTCCCACCCTATTCTTTGGACCACACCACCTGCCATGATAGCTGTGGAGCACTGGCATGAACGTTTGGTACATGACAATGCCCTTTTCTCTCTTTCTGAAGAAGCTGCAGGGGGGTTGTTTGTTTTGTTTTGTTTTGTGCTAAAAGATCAGGGATCCCATATTTAAAATAAATATGACGGAGCATAGATCCCCAACCTGTTTCAATATTTTTTTTCAAACCAATGAAAAGTTATACGGATGACTCTGTTAGTATCAACAAGAGACATTTTTAGAGCTCTGATTTATAGTCTTTGCAATAAAGATTGGTCTAGATTTATTTATAGTAAGCAAAAAGAACAAAAAGTTTCCAAACCTGATTAGGGAACTTGTCCTTCTAGTCCAGTATCCTACTTCATGCACTTCAGCAAGGTAAAGAAATAGCATACTGCACTTTAAACAATTGTAAAATCCCCTTCCTGACCATGGCAATTGTGGACTTTACTTCCAGAGATTTGATTAGCATTGTCTTAACTTATATAACTACAACTTTGATTTTTTTTTAATGCATAGAGGTCGATAAAGGTAATAGGTTGGATGTAATATACTTCTGTAAAGTGTTTGACTTGGCACCACATATTTTTATTAAAAAACTAGAATATAAAATTAAACTGGTACACACTAACTGGATTAAAAACTGGCAAACTGATAGGTCTCAAAATGTAACTGTAAATGGGGAATTACTATTGAGAGGGGGTGTTTCTAGCGGGATTCCTCCAGGATCAGTTGATGGCTCTGTGCTATTTATCATTTTTGTCAATGATCTGGAAGAAAATATAAAATCATCTCTGATACAGTTTGCAAATGACACACAAATCAGGGGAGTGGTAAATAATGAAGAGGACAGGTCACTGATTCAGAGCGATCTGGATCTCTTGGTAAGCTGGGTGAAAGCAAACTAAATACATTTTAATATAGCTAAATGTAGATGTACTGTATAAATCTAGGAGCAAAGAATGTAGGCCATACTCACATGATGGGACCTCTATTCTGGGAAGCTGTGAATCTGAAAAAGATTTGGTAGTCCTGGTGGATAATTAGCTGAACATGAACTCCCAGTGTGACACTGTGGCCGAAAGGGCTAATGCGATCCTTCCTTGGCTGCATAAACAGGGGAATCTCAAGTAGGAGTGGAGAGGTTATTTTACCTCTGTATTTAGCACTGGTACATGTGCTGCTGGAATACTGCATCCAGTTATGGTGTCCACAATTCAAAAAAGTTGTTGATAAATTAGAGAGGACTCAGGAGAATTGTACCTGAACCTGAAGGATTAGAAAACCTGCACGATAACAATAGACTCAAGGAGCTCAATCTATTTAGCTTAAAAAAAAGAAGGTTAAGGGGTGACTTGATCAGTCTATAAACACCTATATGAGGAACAATAATTCAATAATGGGCTCTTCAATTGAGCAGAGAAAGGTATAACATGATCCAAAGTCTGGAAGCTGAAACTGGACTGGAAACAATACATGTGTTTTTACAGTAAGGGTAATTAACCATTAGAACAATTTGTCAAGTATTGTGGTGGATTCTCCATCATTGTCAATTTTTAAATCAAGACTGGATGCTTTTTCTAAAAGATCTGCTCTAGGAGTTATTTTGGGGAAGTTCTATGGCCTGTGTTATACAGGAGGTCAGACTACATATTCACAGTGGTCCCTTCTGGCTCTTAGGATCTATGAATCCTTGTTCAAGACCATCAGAATAGACATTGACTCAATGTCTATCATAAAACAAGATAGTCACCAATGGACCATAAATAGGCTGCCTCAGTACTGTGGCCAAACCTCAAGCTACAACAGAATGAAACTTTTCAAGTAATTCTCAGCTGATATGTTCATAAATAAAGCTGGGTGAAATTTTTGGACAAACTTTTTTTTGACAAAAAATGCTGATTTGGGTTTACTTCATGTTGAATTCATGAAATTGTTTCAGTAATCCAAAAATAATCAAAATGTTTTGTTTTGACATTTTGTAAAATTTCTATTCAACATTAGTTCCCATTCAGAAATGTCCTTGAATTTTATTTAAAAATTATTTAGAAAACATTTTAAAACACTCAAAATTGAAAGGAAATGTTTAATTTCAGGTTGAACAAAATGTTTAATTTGACCCAAAATGAAGCATTTCTCAACTTCTCAATACATCAGAAGTTTTTCAAAAATTTCATTTCAGGTTAACATAATTTTTTTTTTTTTTTTTTTTTGGCAACTGCCAGTGAACCAAAAACATCAATTACCTACACAGCTCTATTCCTGAACATAGAAACAATAGCAACAACTTTCTCTAACTGCTTAGCCAGTGTCTAAAATAGCTCCTCAGGTGGAAGACACTTTTAAAAATAATTGACTGTACATCTGCCCATTGGAAAAAAAAAAGTCATGATAAATTGTTTATTACTGGGCTCCAATGGTACAATGCAGCTATGAAGGTCATACATTACATTTGCAAGAAGTGACATGCAGTTTCAGGATCAACTTCATAATTTTAGTAATGGTAACTGAAAACTATCTAGACATATGAAAGGCAATGTGGAAAGACAACACCACATCCAAAGATTAAGGTCGATGTAATATATATTATTGGATGACAGCCAAGACCTAATGAGGTCAATCTTGTCACCAAAAATCTTAGAATAATTACAACAGACAGACTTGTCATAGTGTCCAAGCTTTCATTTGAGTCCCAGCCTAGGAATTAAGAATGACATTAGTAGTTTGTAGAAGCGAAAGAGTAACAACAACAAAATGACTGAAAACAAAACAAGGTTATTCTCTGGTCAATATAATCTAAATCTGTCACAAATCAGAATGGACTATCAACCCAAACACCCTCCAATGTCATCCAAGTCTGCTGTATAAAACTCTCAGGGTCTCAATCATCATTTCTTCCAATTTCTGACTGCACAGAAACCAAACATTCAAAAAGGACTGACAAGCCTCAAAATTAAATGCAAGCTTTCATATCATGTGTTTATGAGATCTTTAAATTAGACACCTAGTGAGACACCATCAACCACAGAGACAAAAAGCCTCTATGAAAATTTACTGTAGTTATCAGTGCCATGGCCTTTACAGATGAATATGGCAACATGGCTGACCACTCATCACTGAGTATGGATGGGGTAAGTGCAAGCAAAGCTGAAATATGATCTGCTAAATCAAGGTGAACAAAAACTCTTAGCAGTCTAAGTTACCCATCCATAGTCAGGGGAATTACTCGCATGCAGCATACAACACATCCATTGGGGGAAAAGATGAGTCCCCCTAGCTATAAATCTAATACATTTTCATTAACATTAGTACATTTCAAAATAAATATACCAAGGAAATCAGGAAGATCTGCAGCTTGGCTCATAAACGTGCAGAATCTTTCTGAAAAGTGTAAAATTCAGTCTTCAGATGATACATTGAATTTATTCACTTTAAATTAAAATTAAATATGATGTCAATAAAATGCACTAAAAGTATTTAGCTGGCATGACATGCTGAACTCTTCCTAGTTTATGCAGAAACATACCTTACATCCTTACCATTCAACTAGTGTTCTTATGCTATTACATGGTATATTGGTATCCCTTTCAGAGAGAGGGAAAAAACATTCTTTTGATATTTGGAACAATGCACAATGTGCTGTAATCACAAACATAGAATAAACCTTATTTGTTTTAAGCAGCAATTTATTATTTGTACATGAGCCTCATGTACCTGATCACCACTTGCAGGTGTAAATAGGTAGCCTGATATTTCACAGCTGACATCTCTTATTACGTACAGTAGGAACCTAAAGGGAAGTATGTGATTTTTTCCCCCAAGTAATTTCTCAATACATTGTCAGAGCTGGTTTGCAGGATAAGAATTTTTATTCCACATGACTTTAATATCCACTTTAAAATCACCTCTGATCTCTTCATTTGAAAGTTTCTGCAAGAAGTTTAGATTCATTTAATAATCTGGACTCAGATGGCACAATATGAAAGATCACATTTGAGTCATTTAGCGGAGACATTTAAGACCTTAGCGCATTCAGTAACTTCCTCTCTATTATGCTTTCCCCCAGTCTTTTGCGCTTGTATAAGCAAATGCCTTCATTCCTTTGGATCCTATCTGGCTTCAGTTTGTTTATGTATTTTTCTCAAGCCTGGGTGGCCACCAGACCAACCAGGTTCAGGCACCAGGTTAAAAATTATCTTTTTAAGGCCATGTCTACACATAGAAGCTTACAGCGGCATAGCTGTACCGATACAGCTGTGCTGCTGTCAGAGCGCTATGCCAAAGGGAGAGAGCTCTCCCGTCGACACAAAAAAATCAGCTCTGTGAGCAGCAATACTGCATCTCCCGCCAACATAGCACCGTGCACATGAGCGCTTATGCTGGCAAAACTTATGTCGCTCAGAAGTATGTGGTTTTTTGCAAAAAGTTTTGCCGACATAAGTGCTAGTGTAGACATGGCTTTAGTTGCCATGATTTTATGGATGGAAACTTTCTTGATGGGTGAGAGGGTAAGACCATCAAATCCTCATAATGATCATTACCTGTCCATCAGCTGGACTTAGAAGCAAATACCCTGCCCCATTTCTTCAAGGTATAGTATTACACAATGGAATAGGTGCATTCCAGAAGTCTTACCTCTTCCTCTGATATAGGTTACTTTTAGAAACAGGACACCACACCAGAAGACCACTGGTGTGCTCTAAGATGTAGGGAGGTGGTGGAATCTCCTTCCTTAGAGGTTTTTAAGGTCAGGCTTGACAAAGCCCTGGCTGTGATGATTTAGTTGGGATTAGGTCCTGCTTTGAGCAGGGGGTTGGACTAGATGACCTCCTGAGGTCCCTTCCAACCCTAATCTTCTATGATTCTATGTTGTGACAAGGAGGTTCCTAGGCAAAGGGACCCTGGTTCTTTGCAAACAACTCTTACCTCAGACCTGACAAACTCTCTGTGCTAAACATACATCTTGCAGGGTATTTACATGCTACTCTTTATGGATAACGTATCCACAGAGAGCTCGTAACTTGTCAAGATTTATAATCATTGTGAGATGTATGTATGGGTAATATTTAAGGAATAATGTAATTCCTATGCTGAAGGTATGCTTTATAGATGGAGTAAAAATTAGTCACCAGGGAATAATTTGTGTCAGTGATGACCCATTCAGGCAGAAGGGAGTTATCACCCCATCCTGTTTAGCCAGTGATGCAATGTAAGGCTTAATGGCTTAGCCTTGCTCGATCCCAAGACTTTCAATGGGAAACCATCAGACACAACCGCAAACAATTACAACCTACAGGAAGGTTAAAAAAAAAAAAAGGAACATTACAACAAGACAAGGGTTGGCCCTGTCTATGAACAGAAATAAAAGACTTTCACTATCACACATATGAGGGAGAGGTACACTGGGGGCTTGTCTTCACATACAGCGCTACTGCACCAGTGTAGCTGTAGCACTTTAGTGAAGACACAACTACATCAACAGGAGAGATTCTCTTGTCCGCATAGTTAGCTACTGACTCTTGGGGAGGTGAATTATGTAGACAGGAGAATCTCTCCTGTCAACACAGCATTGTCTACATGGGGGGATGGGGGGAGGTTAGGTCGGTATAACTACATCACTCAGGGGTGTGGGGTATTTCACACCCGAGTGACATATTCTATACCGATATAGATCTCTAGCATAGACCTGGCCTGAATCCTTTCATTGTGAAGACATCTTCAGGAGTGAGGTGGTTCTCATGAAAAATTGGATCTTAGTTCTGGTGAAAACAGCCAGCTCTGCAACAGACTGAACTTTGGGAGGAAAACCTATTTTATTAGATAGGAAAGGTAACTATCAGTAAGCACCGACCCAGATTTGTGTTTTATGATTGTGTTTTATAGTGTAAGCATTTGTTCCCATTGCTCTTCTCTTGTTTCTAGTAGCATCTGTATCCTTTCTTAAGTAAACCTACTTTTGTTTTATCCTAAGAGCTGACAAGTGCTGTGGGATTTTACAGGATTGGCAATTTAAGGTAAAACTGGTGTACACTGCATGTTTGGGGGCAGAGGATCTGGGATTTCTGTGAGTAACCAAGTCAGGTGCTGGATATCACAGGGGAGTTGATTCAAAGGGACTGAGGAGCACCTATTAACCTGTAAGGCACAGACAGGGCTGGCATAGCTTGGAGGAGAGTGCTTGAGTGTCTGAAAGACTGGCAGTGTTAGAGAACTAATACCCAGCTACCTCATACTGGAGGCAGGGGGTTGACAAGGTGACTCTCAGTCCTGGATACCCCGAGAACCATCACAGATCTCAATTCCTACTGTATTTTAATCCCTCCCCAACAATCCCCCACCCCTCACATTATTCAAACACTGCAATGTTTTCAAAGGAGCACTGGCTCAAGGTGTTGCCAATGGATTAATACAGCTTGCCTTAGGCTGAGGTAAGCATTATCAAAAAGTTACATATGATAGGATATAGTACAAAAAATAAAAACACCTGATTACCAACATATGGCGAGACCCTCACCCTTGGTCCAACCTGTTTATGTTGAGGCAGCATAAATGCACCGATTCTAGCTGGGAGATTTCCCCTGTCCAGGAACTGGGCTAGACGCCATGAGGCTGCCTTCCAAGGATGCCTTACTTATGTTGCAGGGTGTGTTGGTGTGGGGGCTGCAGAACTGTTGAGATTCTGGGCAGTACTATGGTCCATAAGCACAAGGGATAGACTGACAATTTAAGACAGGCCCCAAGAGCTGTCTGAATTATGCCAGGGACCACGGAGCAGCACAGGAACAGGAGGCCACAAAGAGGATTTAAAACCACCTCAGCCTCTGCCATCCCCTGGGCTGTAAATTCTGTACTGTAGCACTCAGAGGCAAGCACAGAATCTCACCCACAGTGCCCTGTGCTTTCACAGATCTGAAGATTGCAGAGTGCAGATTTGGTTATTATATGGATGCACTCCATGTTCATATAGGTAAAAAGGCTGTCAGAAGGGTTTTATGTATCTAGCACTCAGCATCTTAAAGTCATGCAGTTGACATACAAGGAGTTGACTACAGCACAGAAGTAATCTGATTAGCAGATTTGTCCCTCCCTTGCAATACATTCAGCCATTATAACTTTACAGTGGCAGAAGCAAGTTGTCTAGGATAGAAAGCATCGTAATATCACAATCTAGCTGTGCTTACAGCTTTAAAGATGAGCATGATGTCTTACATTTGTATTTGTTTCGAAATGTGGGGACCAATTTTCAGATTTGAATAAATGAACATTGACTCTCCAAGCTCAGACATCAATGCTGGCTCTGAATGTATTTTTCTCTGCCTCGTTACACTTTCATAAATAATGAACTAGTTATTTTTAAAAACACCTACACCCTGTACTAGGCTTAAGTCTGGTCTCAGATATTACAGACAAGTAAGTTGTCATCCTACATCAAAATTAATTTGAATGTCTTCTTTGGGGAAACTTGATTGTGCTACTCCCTGCTTCTAAAAGCATCCTGAATCTCTGAAATTCCTTAGTGGCAAAATAGGCCTGCTTGCATCCAGGCCACATAAACACACATACTTTTAAATAATGTTTGTTTACATTGAATCCTGCCTCAATGCCTGATGGGAAATGTAGTAAACAGACTTATGGCAGCTCCAGAAGCCAGACAAGCAAAGCTGGAAAGAAGTGAGACGAGGACAGCCAAAGGATCTAGAAACTAGAACATTTCATTACAAAGATCACATTTTTCCCCCATGAAGCCTAACAGACTAGAAACTAGCTATTCAAAATATATAACCTAGAAGTGTAGCAACATGCTATATTAATAGTTTACTGATACAAATGAGAATACCTACACCACACACTTCCATTCCTCCAAGGTAATAAAGTTGGCTAGAAACATCAAAAGTATGTGAAGTTCAGTGTACAAAAGATAGTTAACTATTGGGAATTGGTTGCCTGCTAATTTGAGTATAAGTGATAGAAGGGGACCAAGTAAAGAACTACCCCATTCTTTTATTGTTTTCCTGACAAGTAATTTTTTTCCATTACAGAAGTATCCTGAGGCTACTCTGGTGAAGTCTAATTGTGAGCCAGAGGAATTTATTTATTGGTGCCTTGGGTGGCACAGTGGTATTTCATTAGATACACCCAGAAGAGCCTGTGTTACTGATAGTTGAGTAGGGTTTCTACTATTTTCTGGATGTTCATTTGGTTTCTCTCTCCCAAGAACTTTACATTGGTGCACTTCCACCACAGGTGTTCAAAATCCTTCTTTGTATGTAGCCTTTCCAGCACAGCTCCTGGAAGGATGGCCTCTCTTCCTGCGTGACCTTCTGCAAGTTACTTAAGTTCTCTGCTCTCCAGCAGTAAAATGGAGATAATATTTCTCTACTTCATAGCATGTTGTGATCATTTCATTTACAGTTGAGAGGTGTTCAGATTCTGCAGTGAAAGGGAACATAACTTCCTTTCCATTTTATCTTACCTACAATGGAATGAGGCATGTCCTATGAACACAAGTTATTTTATAATGGACACATGCTGCATTACCTCCCACCAGAAGAGAAGCATTTGCATTGGGGAGGAGGTATAAGTGGTCGAGGATGGGATGGAGAAAATGATTGCTTCATGAAGCACTTTCTGTCTAAAACAGTGATAAGGATCTTGCATCTTGGGAGGTCTGTAACAATACATGGTGGGGCTGAGAGGAAGCTCAGCTTCAGGAAATTCTGCCTTAGAGAACTGTGCCTGTGTGTTCATTGACTGAACAGAACTGAGGATTCCATGAGAAATTATCATTTTACCAGGAATCTAGAAGGAGAGAAACCACAAAAGGGGGCCAGGAGTAGCAGGGAGAAAATTTTAAAAATGGCAGTGAGGGACTATGAAAGGAAATACAAGCCTAGAATACAACACACTGTATTTCTAGATGGTTCTCACAAATGTGCCATATCAAATTTGGGAGCAAAGCACACAATAGGGAACTAACCCCATAAAAATTGCCAGTTTCATTCTATGCCTTTGAAAAATATTATATCCTAGATTGAATTATTAAATACATGGAGGGTCTTCTACAGAATACTTATTACTATTTGTATTTAGGGAATAGTTACCATATATACTCATTCATAAGCTGAATATTTTTGGCAAAAAAGTGACGAATCAAAGAGTGGGGATCGACTTATAAATGGGTCTACGCCAAAATTTGATGATTTTAAACTCTATGGAATCATTGAATATTTAATACATTGTCGTTTTGTTTACCTGGAGCGTCTGCAGGCATGGAGCCCCTCAGCTCCCAGTGTCTGTGAACGCTCAAGGTAAACAAAACGTCCAGGCCCACTAGAGGCTTACCCTAATGGGCCAGGAGCCAAAGTTTGCCAACCCCTGAAACATAGAGTCGGCTTATGAAAGGGTCATACAGTTTTTGCTATTTTTACCTAACCATCTTGGGGGGTTGGCTTATAAACGAATGGGCTAATGAACAACTATATATGGTATGTTGTGATGTTTCTGTTGTGATACAACCAAAAATATATTTTAAAAGTCTATATGAGACAATGTTTACTGTATGGCATTTCAAGGAGAGACTGTGTGATCTAGTATATAGGTCTCAGGGGATCATTCCCAACTCCCTGCTGTCTGACCTAGAACAGCTCACTCTCCATCTCTCTGCTTGTTTCCCCTTCCACACTTTGTCTTGTCTATTTAGAGTAAACTCTCAAGGGCAGGAAATGTCTCTTATTATGTTTGTACAATACCTAGCAAAATGGGCCTCCAATCTTGGTTGGGATCTCCAGTTACAACTGTAATACACATCAATAACTAGAACTGAAATGTCCCATTGCTCCTTCAAAAATCATTTGTTGTTTATTTTCCATCTCACCCAAAATTCTGTGTTGTATGTGACAGGTTTCAGAAAATAAGGACAGAAAGATGTTATCATTAGTATTCTTGCTCTGAGATGTCACAGCTTTTGTGTGTGTGTGTGTATATATGTTAAGTTATTAGTTTCTTTCTGGCAGTGCTCACCCAGTACTAGGCACTGTACAAACCAAGGAATATATAGAGCCTGCTCCAGCTGGTTTCCATTGTAAAAAGACAAACAGTCAAAAGGTCGGGGAAAGTAGCATAACATTCTACGAATCTAATCAAAGTGATGATTGGCTGTCTTGATAATACAAGGGTTTTTTTTTAAATTAAATATAATCTATCCTTGATTACCCCTCAAACTTGCTGCAATAGTTCCGATATAGAATGCTGTACAGATTGCTTCTAGACTCTGATACCTAAAGCATTTAGCTATCAAATGGAATTAGCTTGTTATAAGTCTGAACTATGGTATTTTTCTGTCTCACGCCCACATGAAGAAAAATGTGAGCCCTGCAAGATTGCAAGACTATTTCTATGTAGAAAGCAACTGCCAAGAGGGAAAATATAAATCAAGTCTCAATGGCTCCCTCTGCTGTTACATTCTTAACAGTTTCATTATAATTTAAACTTTTTCATCGGCATTTGACATTATCACACATCATAAAGCACACAAACTTTGGAGAGTAGATAGTCAAATACATGTGAGCCACAAGTACGCCTGTAGTGCAATTGTGGTCAGTTAAATAGCGGTTTGCCAGGGTTAAGCCTTCTTTTATGTTTGTTCAGGGCTTAGCACAACGTGGGTGCTACCATAAAACAACAAATGGTACATTTAATATCTGTGCAAAACTAGCACTTTCTTATTCCCCATCTCAGCACTTTGTGGAACAAGTCACATTTATTTTCTGATAAAAACACGTTTTCACCACTTGCAAGGGCAAGACTGTTCTGGGAGAATGAGCTGTAACCTACTTCCTCTTTTGAAACCAACAACAGACAGAGTATCCAAACAAGTCTTAAAGAATACGTCTTAAAAACGAGTGAAGGGCCATGACTATGGCACCTTTTATACATCTAAAAAATAAAACAGGAAACAAAAAATTAAGAAGTGAACTGGAGACCCAAGCATTGCAAACCCCTTGTCCCATGCCTTGTCAAGCCAGGGCAACAGAGGTGCAAGAGCTCTAAGCTGTATCTCACTCTTCAGCACTCACCTGTATGAAACAGCATCAAGATGTCTGGCCGAGCAGCCTGTAATGACATTTTTAGTACATTTTCACTAGCACCTGCACACGTGTCCATGTGTATAGTTGTGCCATAACCCCCCTATTGTGCACCAGAAGTATGTCTGAAGGTGAGTACAGGGGGTGGAAGCTAGTACACCTCAGAGGTGTGTGCAAGTACATGCCTTAAGCTGTGGCACAGCCCAAACCCATGCCAGTTTGCAGTGTGGCTAGGGGTAAGGGGCACATACCAGGTCTGGAGTTTCACTAGTCCTCCACCCCAATTCCCACAAGGACTGAACCTTTTTCTTCCTGACCCGTAACCCAATGTACAAAGGTCCATCTGCCACATTGTCACCAGTAGTGGTGAGCTGTGCTGACCACATCAGAACAGCTTTCTGCTGCACTCTTCTGATCAGGACAGGTGAACAGTTGTCTAAGAGCAGTTGTCTTGTCTGCTGACCACACGCAGGTGCTGATCAATGTGTGGGCCAAATACACCACACTCCAGGAGTTCTCCTGGAGTGGCAGGATCACTCACCTCTACCAGGAAATTTCACACATGCTGGAGCAGACGGGCATTGAATGCCAGGGACACATCAAGCACTTGAGACTTCTGCACAAGAAGGCCAAAGACTCAGACGCTCCCAGGGGGCATGTTGTACATGCCCATTCTGTGAGGAGCTCAACAAGGGCTCTCAATACTGAGCTGGAAATGGCTCATGCCATTCTCCTGAACCCTGCCAGCCTCCTTCACCAACAGGACACTGATAAGGGCCTGGGTGAGGAGACCACAGGGAGGACAAGGAGCATGTGATTCTGCATCTCAGCCCAGAGAAACAGGTTGAAGAAGCCCCTGTGACAAAGCCAAGGCAGACCCCAAGCCAGGGCAGGAACCAGAATCCCAGGCTGGTAAGTTACAATGGAGTCCCGCCCTGCCCACCGCTATCCCCTCTCGCTCTGGTGCTACACTCCTGCTGTATCTCTGAGCCTGAACCGCAGTGCTGAAGCCACGACATTATCATGCCCCCTCCCCACTCCACACCAAAATGGTCCCCAGGCAAGACACTTATAAATCAATGATTTCAGATGAACCATTATTATGCATTTAGCGAACGCTAGAGTTCTTAACACATTAAGGAAAATGATCCTGCCCCTGTGTCTGTGCATTTCTTGGGAGGAATCAGGCTGTGATGGTCCCACGGCTGCGGGGCCTAGGAGAAGGGAGAGGGCAGGTTAAAAAAGTACTGGTTAGGGATGGGACAATTAGATAACCAATTCTAAAGTTTTTTCTACCAAGTTGGTAACAGCTGTCTTTTGTCCCTGGGAAGATTACAGTTTCAGTGCTTCTCCCACCCCCACTCCTGTTGGAAAAACGCTGAAGAGATCTTTTACTCATGTCAACTATCAGCTTGAATGGCTCATTTGGCTCATAACTATAACGCTGTTAGTTCCCACATATCTCCAAGGTCTTTAGTGCGAGGGGTCAAAGGTTATATCTTGTTGTTCCCTTCACAATGATACATGTATCCGCAACAGATGTTTCTTGTGTACCCCCTCCCCTATTATGAAATATGTATTCTATGTACCCTATTATCCATAGGTCAGCCTAATGACGTAAAAGGGTGAAGGATAAGTTGTTTGTTACTGGTTATAAAAAGGGCCGGTTCGGCCATGTAAGGTGTGTCTCTCTTCTGGCATTAGCTGATGAGAGCACCCGCTCAGCTGACCGCTTAATAAAGGTATTGGTACCCGTCTTCTTGCCTCTCCGTGCCTCCTTGGTGTAATTAGGTAAGCTCCGGGGGGAAACGAGCCCTGTTTGGCTAACACTCCCAAATGGAAGCTGTGCAGAACAGTGATGGTGAGGAAGACGGATTGGGGGTGGGGTTAGGTCTGGGAAGAAGCAGGGAAGAGAACTGTCATAGATGTTGGTTGTCTGAGGAAAAAGCCAGGAAGTGGGGTCGGCTGCTTCCTCCGCTCCCCGCCCCCTGCCAGGAGCACCGGACAAGCAGGCGGAGCATGGGGGCACCCAGTTTTGTGCCCCACCAATTGGCCAGGGCCCCTGAGCATGGGCCTCGTTGGGCAAGTGGCTAATCCCTCAATGCCTGCTGGCTATTAATTTCATTTGGTGACCCTTAGTTCTAGAGTTATGAGTAAATAACACTTCCTTATTTACTTTCTCCACACCAGTCATGATCTTATCGAATGCTATCATATCTCCCATTAATCTCTTTTCCAAGCTGAAAAGTCCCAATCTTATTGTTCTCTCCTTATACAGAAGCTGTTCTGAACCTTTCCGAATTCCAATATAGGGATTCACAGGAGAAACCAGGAGCAGTGTGAATTCCTCAGGGCATGGGAGGAGCGGGAAGAGACACTTATTAACTGGTTCACGGAGCAGAAGACAGGCTGTAGGGAATGAAGGCTCACTGAACTGGTGGCCAAATGACTTGGGGATCCACTTACTGCCATGATCACAGAACCAGTCGATAATCAGCAACCACCACCACCACCTCCTCCTCCATCTGCCACCCATGGTACTGCTGAGCTGAAGGATACTTCTTCAAGGCTACTCCCCTGAGTGACAGGGAGAATATGAAGTCTGCAGGACTCCTGGGATCTCACCCTCCACCGGAACCCAAAACCTCACCCAAGGGGACTCCCTGTATATAGGGAGGTGTGAGCATGTACACGGTCCAGTATACAAGTACACACACCATCGTAGATATAGCCTTTGACTCTCAATATTAGCACTTTAAGGAGCTTAGTGCCAACTACGCAATTAGGGGGTTGAGCCAAAGCTTTCATTGGACTTCAATAGTTTTAGGACCAGGCCCTAGGGGAACAGTAGTGAGAAACAATAACATTTACCCCCCTGCCTCCCAAACTGGATCTAGAGAGGGAATTTTTGACAGCGCAATGACCATTATGCCTAGGATTTTTGGAACATACCATCCTTTATAACGGGCTCTGTTCCATCAATAACTGAGAAACAGGACACAGCTGTTCGTAAGAACAAGCAATACAGTCATTTACAGTGCTCAGCCCAAACGTGACAGCATCATTCTTGCAAGATGCACTGCAAGGATCATTACTGCAGAACACAGGAGTACTTGGTTAATAAGGATGCCTTAGGTTCATGAAACTATCCTAGACATATTTCATAAGTTCAGTGACATTTGAGAGGGTCCTCATTTAGTGAATGTAGCACTTCCTACATGAGCAATGCTCCCCTGACTGTTACAATGCTGAAGGAAAATCCTTTGCTTATTGACACATTCTACTAATACTTCCTCAAAGTATATTTGGTTCCTGAGGTTAATGGAATAAGTGTAGTGAATATTTCCATACCAGCCAGAGTCTGTCTCATCAGTTACCTCTGCCTGCCTTTTGCTCATCACCTGACACCACCCAGCTGGAGACTATATTTACTCCATGAATACTGTAATGTTTCTCATGTTCTCATGCTTCTAAATAAAGCAGCTTCTGTCACATCCGAAAGACAAGCATCTTCATTCTGTGTTACTGTTCATTTTATTGGCTAGTGTAGCATCCTTTGCAAGTGATACACAGCAATATACATTTGAACAGGCCAACATCTCAATAATCTGATGAGGAAATTGTGAAGTATTGGCTGCTCCACACATACCCCTATTGTAGCCATATTCCACAGGCATGAGCTTTAACATTTTGCATGAACTCAAATCTGATGTAAGAGGGTTTAGCTCCATTAGAGCCCATAGTGTGACACCCCTTACACTAGGTTTGATTTTGCCTAATAACTCTCTCTTTCCTGGACACCTTCCTCAAGAAGTCAACAAACATGTTTCCACCCTTATCACATCCTTGGCTTAGCAAAATACTCTTTGGGTTTTTCTTTATCCCTTTAAAGATCTAAGTTCTTCCTTTTGTTCCCTCCATTCATCTTTGGTACAGTGAGAAATCATTTCTCAATAGGCAAATGAATTTACATATAGCCAGTCACACCCAGTTTATTTCATCTCTTCTCCAGTTTATTTTCACCAACTACATTTTCTTTAAAAAAACAAAACACCTCACCAAAACATTGCAAACTGAGGGCATTTTCCTCTACTAGGAAATGTTTTTCATATGAAATGGCTTTTCTTTGTAGTCTTACTGGTTCATGTGTATGGATTGAATTATACCAGAAAAAAATCCAGATAAGTACACGGACAGAATTCTCGTTCTTTCTTGGACTGGATGTTCCTAATCTCTGACAAAGGAGGTTTATGGGACACTTGAAGAGAGACTGAAGTTAAGGGTGTTTGATCAATATTAATCTGTGCCTATATTAAAAAAAATATAAAGATACATACTAATCCCCCATATTCCTTCAATTTAGAGTCTTGGTTCCTTTGCTATAAAATCCTATATGTGAGGGGTTTTGCTTCAGTCTGCTTCACCCGGGCTGCAGGTACAAATGGCTGTACTGCAGACTTAAGCACCCTATAAAGGCATTTGTTTAAAAATATGTAAATTATAACAATGTTTTTTTAACATAAGTCAAAACCAGGGTCACTAAGTGATCTTGCCCCCGTGCTGTTCAGAGAAATCAAAGCTGTATATTTAAATAAAAGCCCAGGGCCTGGTATTACCTTTCAGAATGTGTCTGTGCCAAAAATACTAATGTTTGTAACACTTCCCATTCTGCTCCCAATGCACTCATCTGAGAATGCTATTCCTGGTTTGCAGAGAATGTGGAGGTGATTGAGATCCAGCCTCTCCACTACATATATAAATACCTGAGACAGAGGGTAGGACAGGAAAAGAACTGTGATTAGTTAGATTAAGCAGCTAGCAAGTCCATCCTTGGTTATTCAGATGAGCAGAGGAAAGCAAACTTTAAATGCTGCTGTGGCATCTGTTTCCAGGCTCTTTCCTTGGCTATGAGACTGCAAGAAGATCACTGACTCAGGATCATCTAACTCTTATATTTGCAACTAATGGTGCAGGATTGTATGTCAGAAAGACTAGGACAGTGAATTTCCTGAGGGCTTTCACAACCATATCCAAGTGCCTTGCAAACCTTGATGAATTTCTCTTAAACACCCCCGTGAGGTAAGGAAATCTCAGTTTTATTGATGTGAAACTGAGGCACAGAAATTGGCTAATTTGCTCAGTCATACAGGAAGGGTGTGGCAGAGGCAGGAATAGGACCCGCATCTCCTGAGCCCCAGTCCAGGGGATAGCCACGAGCATGGCTGGCCTTACCATGAGGCAACCGCCTCAGGTGCCAGACTGTGTGGGGGTGCCCCTGGGTCCCAGAGTGTAGAAAATTGTGTCTGCTGCTGGTGCATATGTATTCTCTCTGCTCTAGACGCACAGAGATGGTGGAGTGCTGTGCTGGAGGAAGGAGGGCACAAGAGACATAACAGATAGGCAGGCGAAAAGGTGAGAGGGAATAACAAAGCAGCAGGAGCTGCAGGGAGAGAAAGGAGGAGGAGCCTCTTATGTACCTCTCTAGCACCCCCAGGAGCCTGGACTGATTAACACCAGCTTCTCAGGGAGCTTCTTGTTTCCTGCTGCTTCCCTGAACCCACTTGAGGAGAACAGGCATTCAACTGAAGTAGTAGGAGCCAGTTAGGCCCTTAAGATGCTGATATTTTCCTTCATGCTGGCCCTACTACCAGCCCGCTTATTTGTCCCCTTGAACTGAGTGTTGAGAGCCACTATAGCTGGCACAGAACAGCAGTCATGAGTAAAAGAAGGAAACACCCCTCTGGGGCAGCATTCAGAAAAAGCAAAGGAAGCTTTTTTATCTAAGCAGGAAGGAGCTCTCCTGAGATACATAGACACAAATGTTCACGGTGAGCCTTCTGGCCCCAGTGAGGATGTGAGTGGTGAGGAGATGCCTGATCTTCCAGCTAGTCAGAGTGCAGGTGACCTGGCAGCTACTGCAGCATCCATATCTCCATCTCAAATGGATGTAACCCTGCACATTCCTGAAGAAAAGTGTAGATCAGAGAAGAGTGTGGTGGAGGCGCAAGAAACAGTTGCTGCTGTGTTTAGTTCCTTAAGTCTAGATCAGGGGTAGGCAATGGCACGCGAGCTGATTTTCAGTGGCACTCACACTGCCTGGGTCCTGGCCACCAGTCCGGGGGGCTCTGCATTTTAATTTAATTTTAAATGAAGCTTCTTAAACATTTTAAAAACCTTATTTACTTTACATACAATAGTTTAGTTATATATTATAGACTTATAGAAAGAGACCTTCTAAAAACGTTAAAATGTATTACTGACACGCAAAACCTTAAATTAGAGTGAATAAATGAGGATTCGGCACACCACTTCTGAAAGGTTGCCGACCCCTGGTCTAGATGATCCAGGACTGTGGACCCACTTGAGCAGTAGCCTGAGGGACTTCCTTGTACTGCATGGGCCACAGCAAATGAAAAATGTCATGTTCCCCAAAGGCAATGAAAATAGAAGTTTCCATCCAACACGTTACTGGCGTGAAATCCCCAGTGGTGACAAAGTGGAGAGGCCATGGCTTATGTACTCAAAAACCCAGAATGCTGCATACTATTTTTGTTACAAACTCTTCCAGTCTAATGTTCCAGCCACATTGGGTTCTACAGGAACAAAGGACTGGAAAAATCTGGCATGCCATGAGAAGGCAGCAAATCACCAGAGAGCATTCCATAGGTGAAAAGAGCTTGAGATGAGACTAAGGTTAAAGGCCACCATAGATGATCAGCATCAAGAGAAGATTGCATCAGAGTCTCTTTACTGGCAAAATGTTCTGAAAAGGCTCATTGCCATTGTGAGAATGCTTACTACCCAAAACCTAGCACTGCATGGCACATCAGATCAGCTGTATGTGCCAAACAATGGAAACTTCCTTAAAATTGTGGAGCTGATGGCTGAGTTTGATGCTGTACTCCAGGAGCATCTAAGAATAGTCACCACCCAAGAAATGTACACACACCACTACCTTGGAAAAACAATTCAAAATGAGATCATACAGTTACTGGCAACAAAAGTCAAACAGAAGATTGTGGCAGATCTGAAGTCAGCAAGATATTACTCTGTTATTCTGGACTGCACACCTGACATCAGCCATACGGAACAAATGACTTTAATGGTGCGTTTTGTAACAACAGAACCTAGTGAAAATGTCCCTGCAATGGTGACTGTCAGAGAGCATTTTCTAGAATGTATTGACATTGATGATACTACAGGAGCTGGTATGACAAATGTGCTTCTTAAAAAGCTGGAAGATATGGGAATTGCGATAGCTGACATGAGAGGTCAGGGCTACGATAATGGTGCCTACATGAGAGGAAAGAACAGAGGAGTGCAGACACGGATCCGAGAGTTAAACCCTCGAGCTTTTTTTGTCCCATGCAGTTCTCCTTCATTGAACTTGGTGGTCAGTGATGCAGCATCAGCTTCTAGTGAGGCTGTTGAATTTTTTAATGTAATTCAAAGCATCTATGTATTTTTCTCTGCATCAACTCATCAATGGCAAATTTTGAAGCAACATCTGGGAACATCCTCTCTGACACTGAAACCACTGAGTGCCACACGATGGGAAAGTCAAGTGGAGGCGATAAAGCCTATCAAACACCAAATTGGGAAGATAGATGATGCCATAGTTGCCATTATGGAGGATAATGCTATGACAGGAACTGTTCATGGGAGAACAGTGGCAGAGGGAAATGGAATCACCAGAAACATACATAACTTCAAATTTCTGTGTGGCTTAGTGTTGTGGCATGACATACTGTTTGAAATAAATGTTGTAAGCAAGAGACTCCAAGGTGTTGACCTTGATATATCTGGAGCAATGGAACAACTGGACAAAGCAAAGTCATACCTACAGTCTTACCGGTCAGATGAGGGATTTCAAAACGTTCTGAAGAGTGCAC
The DNA here is from genome assembly GCA_003942145.1 of Platysternon megacephalum. Lineage (NCBI taxonomy): Eukaryota > Metazoa > Chordata > Testudines > Platysternidae > Platysternon > Platysternon megacephalum. Next base: position 2,223,508 of record QXTE01000033.1, read on the forward strand.
AGAAGGTTGGCAGAGGAACTTCATACTGAAGCTATTTTCCCACCCATTCAAGAATACAAGAGTCACCAAAGAAGATGACATTTTGATTACGAAGCACAGGATAATCCCATAAGAGACCCCAACAATAATTCAAAGTTGAATTCTTTAACCAGGTGCTAGATTGTTCAATACAGTCAGTTGAAGAACTTTTCATGCAGCTCAAGGAACACAGCAGTATACATGGGATGTTGTATGATATTCCAAAACTCCTCACTATACCTGAAGAAGACCTACACCAGCAATGCAGGGCACTAGAGACAGTGTTGACACATGATGACGTGCGATATTGATGCAAGTGATTTAGGTGATGAACTGAAAGCCCTTTCAAGATACATTTCAGTAAGATCAACTCCATAGGCTGTTCAGGAATATATGTGCACAAGATGACCACTCTTTCCAAATGCTTTTGTTGCTCAGTGCATACTTCTAACACTTCCTGTAACAGTTGCCAGTGGAGAACGCAGCTAAAACACATCTATGCTAAAAACACATCTATGCTCCACAATGACACAGGAGAGGCTGGTCGGCCTTGCAACCATCTCAATGGAGCATGAGCTGGCCCAGACTGTGGACCTTCAGCAGGAAGCAGTTCAAATCTTTGCAACCAAGAAAGCATGGAAAGCACCACTTTGATTATTCAAACAGATAAAAATGCCAGTGTTTACTATGCAGACAAGAAAAGTTAACACATTTGCTGTTCAGGCGTTTGAAAGTTACTTAAAATTTTTGAACAAGGCATTTTAAGTTGTTAGTTTTTCTTTATTGGGGTAGGTAGCAGAGCAGTACCATGAGAGGAGTAGAACAGGAAGAAGGCAGAATTGAGACCTTTCAAAATTTTGGCTCAAGCGAGAGGAGTGTCATTTGAGCTCCCCGCCTCAGGTGCCAAAATGTTGTGGGCTGGCCCTGGCCACAAGATTATTCTTCCTCTTCCAGCAGAAATTGGCATCTTCTGCAGTGACTGATGCAGGATACTTTGGACACCAAATCTATTCACTACACCACTACCATGACTTATGCACTGTCCTACATATGAACTGAATGAGGCAGGTACCCTTTGCAAAACAAAACTGTGTAATCAAGCTTTCCACTACTCAAAACAAGTCCACTGAGCCCATGATTCCTCAGCAACTCTGATGTATGCCAACACTGAGTAGTACAGGACCAGAGAGCTGCAACTAGGTCAGTGTTAAAAGCTTTTAAATCAAGGATGAACTGTTGGTGCCTGATGGTCTCTGGTATCTACACATCTGTATACTAAAGTATAATCCAAATATACATCTTCAAAGCGGGGGGGGGGGGGGGGGGGGGGGGGGGGGGAGGGGGAGGGAAGAAAAGGGGGATGCTGAATCCTTCGAACTGGCAGCAAGAGACAGGGGCTCTCAAGTGCAGATCCAGTCACACTCTCCTGATATTTATATTCCAGTCTTCAGTTATGCAATGTCAGAAGCTTGATGCACACTCTGGCATAAATACTAGGGAAACTCCAGAGCACAAAGAAGTGAGAGTGAAGCGGAAGCAGCAGGACAGGCTAAGGTCTACTGAGCCCTCGCTGCCAACAGAAGGAGTGGGTTAGCCAGTTTATCCCCCAACCAAGAGGATCTGACAATGCACCTAACACCTCCATCTTTCATTAGGGTATTTATTCAGTGTTCAGCTAAGGCTACATGGCAAAGTTTACAAGTTATATAGGTGTGAAAACTTTTTCTGATATAAAAATGCCCTTTTCAGTTTAACTTAAACCCTTTCTGAAATATAAGCTAAACCAAAAAAGCCACTCTCGTTCTAGTGAGTGTCAGGGAGCAGGGGAAGAGATGTGGTCTCCTAGTAAAATAAGGTGTGAATTTAAACTGATAGTTATATCAATAAAAAAAACCCACTTTAGCATGTAGACAAAGCCTAATACCAAGGGGCAGACAAGTCTGACTACAGAAAGATACCATCTGTCCCATCCGCTCCAATAATCAATTTTTGCTTCCTGGAAAATATGGCTGCTGTACTCCAGTATTTGTATTGTAGAACATATTTTCTCTAATACTTAAATAGTAATTGTTCAGCTAAAAGTAAAGTATTCAACTGTCATATGGGAATAGTCCTTTATGTTAATTTCCATCCAAAGTAACAGGAACACAGTCCAAGAGATCAATAATTCCTGAGAGAGGTAAAATAGCAGATTTAATAAATCTGAAATCAATAATTAAGCCAAACTCAAGCACATTATGTCCCTGTGCAGAGAAAAATAGTTGATCCAGTGGGAGTATCTGCCTCCATATAACTACTATATTTAAAGGTACTGTAGGTAGTTTCAGTTTGCTTTCTCTGGAGGATGTCAAATGTTATATTTAAAGACTAAAAGTTTGACTCACATCGTCTCCAATGGTAACTGATGCCTGCAGCTCTAGAATTGTGTCAGGGCTGGAAAGACAGTGTGTGGAAAGTCTGAGGAACCCAGGTTTGGAGCATACATTTCCCTAATATATTCCTGTTTATACAAAAAGACCTCGTTGAAACCTCCTACATGTGGAGTCTATATTTTCTTAGGTAGAATATGTATCATTTACTGAAGTGCTCACCTGGTTTGGTTAGTTTCTTAGGGACATAAAACTCAGCAAATAACTTCTTTTCGGAATGTTCCCCGTATCCTCATGCGATTGTAGCTTCCAATTGAGTTAATTGGTCTATCTGCAGACACTGAGATGATCAATAAGGCATAAAGTTGTGTCATAGAATTTTCCCCCTTTTAAGTGAGTTGCGGAGGCTTATCAAATTCCTTGTAACTATATGCATCACTTGCTCTTCATTTTATTACCTCAGTTTTACTTCATTTAGATTAAAAATGCAGTTAACAAGTACTGTTATAAGCAGCACAAAGATAAACAAGGTTGCCACACATGCACTGTTGATGAGCCTCACTACCAATAAATGCCTTTTATACCCAGTTATCTCATCCTTGTATAAACTACAGTAACTCCTCACTTAACGTTGTAGTTATGTTCCCGAAAAATGCGACTTTAAGCGAAATGATGTTAAGCAAATCCAATTTCCCCATAACAATTAATGTAAATGAGGGGGTTGGGTTCCAGGGAAATTTTTTTCACCAGACAAAAGACTATATTTTATTTATTTTTATATATACACACACACAGTATAAGTTTTAAACAATTTAATACTGGTACACAGTGATGATGATTGTGAAGCTTGGTTGAGGTGGAGGAGTCAGAGGGTGGGATATTTCCCTTACTGCTAAATGATTAACTAGCAATTGGCTGAGCCCTCAAGGGTTAACTCCCTCTCTCTCTACACAAGGCAGCAGGAATGGAGGGAGATATGCACATCTCCCTTAAGTACACTGCCTTGTTAATTAAATCAGCTTGATAAGACCCCAGCTGCTGCAAGCTCCCTCTGTCCTGAGCCCTGGTGTGTCCCCCCTGCTCTATGGAAGATGGGGTAAGCGCGGTGCAGGAGCAGAGGGGAGGGGGACACCCGGACATTAGCCCCCCTCTTCCTTCCCTCTCCCCCCGCACAGCAAGCAGGAGCCTCGGGGAGCATCTCCAAGGCAGAGGGCAGGAGCAGCACATGGCAGTGGGGGGAGGGACACAGCTGAACTGCAGGCATCGGCTGCACAGGGAACTTAGGGGAGCGGGGAGCTGATGGGGGGCTGCCGGTCCACCCTGGTTCCAAGCCCCCACCAGCTAGCTGCAATGGGCTGCTCTTCCTGCAAGCAGTAGACAAAGCAGGCAGCTGCCAAACGATGTTAGAAGGGAGCATTACACAACTTTAAACGAGCATGTTCCCTAATTGATCAGCAATGTAACAATGAAACAATGTTAACCGGGATGACTTTACGTGAGGAATTACTGTATTTCATGATCTATTTCTTATGCAATTATTCTAAGGATTAATGACACTAGCAGGGGAACATGAGGAATTGTATTGGAAAGAGGAAAAAAGCTTAGTGGTAAACTAGAAACAGGGAGAGAAGCTAAGTTTACACCCATTGGTAGTGAGAAATTATTGCAAACTCCTGCCCAAGTAAAATTATGCACATGTGTAAGGGGCTGCAAGATGCAGGTTTATGGTCAGAAGAAATGTCCATCACTATTTAGGCTGTGCTTTTTAAAAAAACAAACAAACAAACAAAAACCCCAACAGACATTATTTAAATGGCAGTAGCTCATAGCAGCATCAGTCATGGATCAGGGCTCAGCTGGGCTAGGCATTGTACAAACAAAGATGGTCCCTGCCCTGAAGAGTTTACAATCCAAGATATGTTTAGCACTTGACTAATGTAATCAGTTAAATTAGTGGACAGAGAAAGTGCACATTCAGAAGTAAGGAGGACAAGGGGTTAGCTCAGGGGTAGGCAACCTATGACACGCGAGCTGATTTTCAGTGGCACTCACACTGCCCGGGTCTTGGCCACCGGTCCGGGGGGGCTCTGCATTTTAATTTAATTTTAAATGAAGCTTATTAAACATTTTAAAAACCTTATTTACTTTACATACAATAGTTTAGTTATATATTATAGACTTATAGAAAGAGACCTTCTAAAAACGTTAAAATGTATGACTGGCACGCGAAACCTTAAATTAGAGTGAATAAATGAAGACTCAGCACACCACTTCTGAAAGGTTGCTGACACCTGGTTTAGCTTAATGTTCACTGATGTAATGAGTAAAACTTCTTTATGGAAAGGCTCTCAAGCTGGTAAATAGCAACATATTGAGTATTTTATACATTACATGTATATTTTGTAAGAATTTTCTATAGTTTAATCATTGTGAGATTCAATATATTTAAAAGGGTTCTGTCAGGTTAATTAAAAAAAATGTTTCTGGGTTACACCTTAGAAGTAAACATTGTGAAGTATCTTTTCACATTCTTCCCCACCCCCACTCCCCGGTTTCTCAACTTAGGCAAGAGAGACTAGTCAGCTTCATTTTTATTTATAGTCCCAATTTGATTTTCAGGATCTCATGCATTAACACAACCCTATCAAAACTGTTGGAAAATATTAGTTTGACTGCAATTTAAATTTTAGAACAATGCCAACATTTCAGTTCTTCTAGATTTTGTAGAAACTTGTTTGTGTATAGCATAAATTTTGGTCCACGTTTCACCAGACACTATTGCTCTAAACAATTATATAACTGATTATACAGGATACATACTGTGATGAGATTAAACTAAGTTTTTATTATATATTTATGAACATTTGTGGTGTTACTTATCAATTAAATGATCACAATTTGATTCATTTTGCCTTTTTTCCTGTTCAACTGCCCATGAAAACATCAGAAAATTCTCAAATCTATTAATTTATGATTATTTACACATTTCTCTTGTTCTGTAGATTCTATTGATTACAAATATCACAAATATACAGGCACCAATCCTGCAATTGGCTTTATGAGGTCTGACTGCTCCGAGTTGCAGAAATGAGAGCACAGATTGCAATATTAACTGTTTGCACTGTTGGCTAATTATGGAAATTAATTTAGAAAATTTACACTACTACTTGGAAGTCACAACCATTTGTGCCTTCAAGTGAATGATATGCATTTTGTGATATTCAAATGAGTAAAGTTTGGCCATTCAAATGTTTGCAGGAACAAATGCCTTTTAAACATTCTTGAGTCTACATTGCCTTTAAAATTTAAAATGACTATTGGGGCAATTTTCCACTATTTTCTCATTGCTGCATTAAGATACAGTTCACACTGAATGACTTGACAGTACGGTATATAGTACAATAAGCACAAATGTAATCCCTGTTCTGTTGTTTCTGTTCTGACCATTTCAGTGACAACACATCATTATTCCAGTGCTCTTTTTGGACACTGGTCAAATTTGGTTCAAAGTTTTGGATTTGTAAATACTGTATCTTTACACATGCCCCTCAGAAATGCAAGCTAAAAACTGTGTAATGTGCTGGATCAGATGAAAATATACTAATTCAGAATCAGATCTCTCAATTACCACTTCCTTTTAATCAAATAGATTAAGTCCCCATTCTCCCGCTTCTGCTTCATAGCAAAAGGTCTCTATTACTTTGCTCTTTTCATTGAGCTGAGAATTAGGGGTAGCTGAAGAGAATGTCCATAATATTGTGCTGTGCTCAGCTCCCTGGGAGTCCTTCCCTCAGAACAGAGTTTTGTTTTTTGAAGCAAAGTTAACCCCCCCCCCCCTTCAGTAATTAAGAGGCCTCTTTTGCAGAGAGAAAGGATAATGTGAATAAGACCCCAAACTGAAACACAGAAGACCTGGGTTCAGTTTCTGGGTTTGTCTGTAAAACAGGGATAATACTTTACTCCCACTCTGTCTCTTGTCTAAATTAAAAGCTACATACTCATTTCAAGTCCATAAACAAATTGCATTGACTTGAAGAGCTAGCTCGGTTACCTCCCCAGCCCTAGGAACTGAAGGCAATTGCCCTCTGTTTGTTCCATCATTGACTCAGATGCAGCTGTCCTCCTCCTGGCTCTTTTGAAGAGAACCACCTTAGGTCAAAAATTCACATTTCCCAAGCAGATACTGCCTCATTTTAGGCAACCTGGGACATGACAAACTATCATCATAACAACACCTATTTTTGTTATTCTCAAACATCCTGTTTCTCTTGATTTTTTAAACTATTAATAGTGGTTCTTCACGGAAAAAACTCAAGGAATAATTAAGCTCCTACCCTTGCTGATATCACTGTTATCAGTAGACCAAGCAAATACAAATACCATTCCTATTACACTTTTACTTATACATTGCTACATGGTCTTCACTAAAGGTGTTGTCTCCCAGCACAGTGTGTGGGGGAGAAGAAAAATGGACAAACAACTCAGATTATAGCCAGTGATTAAGCATCTATGGAGTTTGTGATGTCACCTCACAGAAAACCCAGGTACATAAATGACTGAGTGCAAAAGGATACATGTCCAAAAGGCAAGCTTCAAGAGGAAAAGAAAAGGAAATGTTAAAAAAAATTGTTAGGACTTAAAACATTATATGCTAACATCTGAGGGCTGATCAAGAAATTCTGAAAAAAGTTTTAAGGATTTCTCTCACCAAACTACATATTAGGACAGGGACGGACGCGCACATACACACAGGCCTTTTTATCCCCAAAAGATATGTACCAGTTACATGTGATTTGTAATAAAAAGGCTAGTTGCATGTGTCCCCTAATTCTCAGCAATCTTGTGCACTGTGTTAGACTTTTAAAAGACTGAAGGGGGGGGGGGGGGGGGGGGGGGGGGGGGGGACGACGACTTGATTCCATTTTTTTGCATGCATCTTGTTGGTTGGATTCTCTGATTATTTTGTCAGTTCCTTCCACATAGGCTGTACAGTAGCTGGACACTGGTAGTTGTTTCCCAAGAGCTAGTATTTCATTTTCCTAGCAGAGATAATCCAAGCCTTAGGTCATTTCCCAAAAGGTCCGTTACACAGTAACCAGTTACTACTGTCCATTAGGATTAGTTTGTAAGTCATTGGCAGTGTCATATCAAAAGCTTATTTAAAGTTATCATTTTGAAAAAATTCTAACACAAGGAGACCCCCAATAAAGAATGGCTTTGCCAACGGCACGAAGCAAGTTTAGACAGAAAATACACACAGCAGTAGCATGAATTGCATCTTTTATAATGGCCACTTCATTTTTGCTCTTCCTCCTGCCTGCCTTATGTTTCTGTCTCTGGGGGACTTTGAGAGGGAGGGGAGGGGAAGAGAAGTTTACACCACAAAAAAATGGGAAAAAAAGCTTAGAACCCTGATCTTTCCTCTTCCAATTTGAGCATTCATTTGAGTTTTCTGCTTCTCTATTTTTGTAGCTTTCAGTTCAGCTATTACTTGCTTGAATTATAAGCAACTTAGCTCCATACTGAAGTAACGGTGTCCACAAAATGCATAGTAAAACATTGCATGGTACATATGGAGAGAATTTTCTTATTTTTTATCCTGGGCTTGGATGGTTACTTTTCTGTTTCTTGCAGGTGCACTGATCACAAAATTCCATCAGTTTTTCTTCCTTCTTGAATTGTTTCCTGTTGGACCACAACCTACTCCAACCTGATAATCCGACAGCTAATTGTTGATTTTTACTTGGCGTAAGTGTGATCAATGCAACTGCAAGGAAGAGGAGAAAAATTATAAGCTGAGAAAAAAAAGGTTAAAAAAATCATGAGTGCCCTTTCAGAAGAGGGAGATCAGATGCATATAGAAAGAAATTTACTGAGTGTACATGTTATCAGAAATCATCATTCAACATTAGTGCCAATTTTAAAAAGTTAACTCTACGGAAAGCTACCAATGTCCAAAAGAAGTTCCACCAGGGAGTCTCTAATATAAACAATGCAGGAGGGTGATAACTGTTTAACTAAAGGGAAAAGAACAATGAGCATTTTTTTAAACAAAAGGAACAGACCCAGAAATGTAGCATAATGAAAGCTAACCAAAACCTGCAATTCTTATACCACTGTCATGCAGTCAAGGTGTGTTAAAACTACAGTTTAGCAAAGCAGCTTACAATTTTTTTTTAAAATACCAGTAATACAACAGAAGTTGCCCAAATGTACATCAATATCTTATTTTTAATTGGTTTAGTATTAAACAAGGCACAGCCGATGACAGAATTGTGGTCTTGGTGAACTATATGAAACAAGAAAGCATATTGGTCTTGTTAACTATTAAGATGAATATCATCCCTCAGTACCTAAGCTGATTTATCAGATAAATGCCTAGTAATATCACCAATGTAATCCTGGGATACTAGAATGATCATTGACCTTAAGACTTAATGAAGGTATTTAGTAAACTGTGATGATATCTACAAATTAGAGACTCATTAAGGGCCAAATAATGGATGCAAAGAATCTTCAAGGCTTTTGTACAAATAAGGTTAATTTGAAAAATATAAAAAAAGAGATAGGCACTTTATGTAACCTGAATTGCATGATGCTGATTCAAGCCCAGAAGGGACAATATCTTATTAAAAGTGAAAGAAATCTTTGTAAAACTGAAGTGTAAAAGTGACCAAATTAGGAATTTAGAGTACAGGTACTAAGTACCTGCATACCTGCTCATCATCCATACCAGTTCTTTACTCAGAAGGAATTCCCAACATCCATAAGTGAATTATTGAACCATTAAAGAGTGTCTCACAGTATACCACTCCGCTACCATTTCCCTCCTTTGTACTATATAGTTTTTGGTTTTCTGTTATCCCAGCATCTCATCCTCTTCCTGTTGCAACCTTTGATTTTGTAACTCAGTTTTCCAAGAAGCTATCAATACTCACCAGTAACCTACAAAGTCAGATACTGTAGGTATTTATTAATATTTAAAATAAGCAGAGATTTCAAGAACTTAAAAGTTTCTCTGCATCATTCTGCTAGCCATTCAGCATGATCACATTAAGTTCTTCATATTAAACATTGGAGGAAAATTAATACAACTTAAAGATCTTGCATTACCATAAAATCTGAATTTGAATGGAATACAATTCAAGTTAATAGCAAATTTTAACTTGAAGAAATTAAATGCACAATTTTACACATTTCCAGAAGAAACAGCACAATCACGAGACCCAATGAGTTTGTCATGAGAAAGAAGCTGTGAACCAGTTCAGCCTGTGGAAAACAAATTGGCAAGGCAACCTGAAATCAGAAAAATCACATTAAGAATGTAATAGCAACAGCCTTCTAAAGGAGTAGGATTGATTTAACACATATTCCAGTCATGTAACACAACAAACATCTGAATTATAACCAACTTATTTAACAATTCTGTAGTGGTTAGGAGATTCCAACTTTTTTTCTTCTATATCTAAAAACACTAAACATCACTATGTTGCTGCTTCTCAGAACAGCTGCAATACTCAGCTGTTATTGAACAGCAACAGCATATACAAATAATGTCTGCAAAGCAGATGTTTTATACTCCTCCTGCCCTTTTGCTGAAATGCTAATCGCTAAGGTTTGTAAACGGACTCAAAGCCTCCAAACCCCATTTTTGTTTGTTCAGAACTATTTAGGTTGAAACTTCGTAAAAGGTGGTTAAAAAGCAGTTAAGGAAATTCCCTGCAGCTATTTTCAAAACAAACAAGGAAAAAGACTTACGTACTGACAATTCAATATTAAAATATAAGACTTCACAGGCAGTTTGTCCCTCAATGAGGAAGAGTTGCTGTGAATCTGAAAAACACTTAAGTTCCAAGTTAAACAATTAAATTAGTTCAATGTGAAGTAACTGTTTCCCATTGCGTAATTGCCTACAGAGCTATAGAATTGCACAGGAAGTTATGCAAGTGTTAACATTTCCTAAATATGCCAGTGTGTCTACCAAGTGGGTGAATTTAAAACCAACCAAGTTGCAGAGTTCCACAGTGCTGCAACTCAGGTCTTCCTTCCCCCTCCTCTTTGTTTATGTTGCTGAAAGGATACAAAATAAGCTGCTAATGCAACATTAAGGCTATGTCTACATCTACAGCTGTGCCACTATAGCACCCTAGTGTAGAAGCTTCCTAATGCAATAGAAGGGTTTTTTCTGTTGATGTAATTAAACCATCTCTTCAAGATGCAGTAGCTAGGTCAACGGAAGAATTCTTCCATCAACTCAGCTGCATCTGCAACGGGGTCTTGGTTGACCTAACTATAGCACTTAAAGCATGAAATTTTTCACAACTCTGAGCAACGTACCTAGGTCTAGCTAATTTTTAAGTGTACACCAGGCCAAAGACTGCAACTGCAGATACACACAAAGGAGGGTATGTAAACATTAAAAGTTCTAATTCTAGTGTTAACTTACTCACATCATCTATATTAAAAGGGACAACCAGAATTACACCCAATTTGGGTTTCGGAAAAAATTGTGTCCCCAAACCTCATAGTAAAAGCCACCATCTTCCTTTTTTTAAAAATGCCAATTAAATTATATCCCTTCCCACCTTCCATATCAAAACATTGCGGCACCTGTTGAAATAGATGGACATTGTATAGTAATTTACACATGAGCCTGAGTTCATACACACAAGTTATGACAGGAATGCTTCTCTATCCACCTATGAGGAAACAAGTCCTGGGGAAAAAAGGAGGTGCTTCTGTGCTGCTATGGATCTGGAAAGAAGTAGATTCTGCCAGGATTCCTCCACAAAAGGAATATGCAAAGAGGAGCTGGTAATCTTACCACACATCACGAATATAGCAGAACATAGCCAGAGTTGTGCTTCTCTCATCAGATCCTAAACAAGGCAGCAGACAGGGATATGAAGAGGAGCCCTCCTGCTTAGGAGTCTCCATTATTTGAAAGTGGGGCGAGGGGGAATTAAATGCTTGAAGCCCCAGCCTGGGTGCTTCTGATACGGTTGTGGCATGAGTGGCTTCTGATCGGGACAGGGGGAATCGGATGAAGGAGAAATCCAAATAGTTTCTTGTTTGACTTTAGAGTAGCGAGGAAGATAATTCAAATCCTGGAAATATGAACCCTTGGAGTTATTAATAAAATGTATTACTGTCCCAATGTTAGAGTGGATTAGGGCCCCATTATGCTAGGCACCGTAGCATGTCTCCAATATAAATCTGTTTCAGCGTTTACATAATCTGGACAAAAAACAAACTATCCTCAAGGGCTGAAATGTGATACATATTTGACATTGTAGACAAAGTTCTCTCCTTATTCATGCTGTAAAAACTCATTTTTGGTTATGTATGTAACCCTTCTGCCCATCTGAGTTGGCAGCAACAAGGGCCGGGTTCAGTATCTAGGGGTTCCGTTTCAATACCACAAAGCAAAACCGGCTCGAGCCCCCACCCAGTGACCTGGGACAATTTCATACCACCCCCCGGGCGCCTCTAAGAGGCAATACTTCCCCTCTCGCAAGCACGGAGTCTGAGTGTAGCAAAATCCTTTTAATAAAGGAGGGAAACAATGCGGCATTATATTGGGGAAACACCACAAACAGGATTCATAATACAAACCATGAGCAAAAGACCCACCCCCAAGTAAGGTTGGCAGTGTCCTTTTCCCCTCAGGGTCTTAAGTCCAACAACCCAAAAGATCACCCCAAAGTCCCAAAAGTCCAACACCTCTAAAGTCTCTTGAGTCCAACAACCCAAGAGTCTCTGTCCTTGGTCAATGCAGCCCCAGAGCTGCAGAGTTTTTGCCCCCCCACAGCCTAGGTGGAAGGGGGGGGGGAAGAAAGGGTACGCAGGGTGTTAAGGGGCACCTTACGTGGTCCAAGGCCAACTGCCCCGCCTCTCCGTGGGGTTCTGCTGCCGCCTTCACCATGAGCCGCTCCGCTCCACTATCCGTCCCCGTGAGCTGCACCAGCCGTCCCACGAACTGCTCCGCTCCGCTCGCTGTCCCACCGGCAGCGCCAACCGTCCCGCAAACTGCTCCGCTCGCCGTTCTGTGGGCCACGCCAACTGTCCCGCAAACTGCTCCTCTCTGCCAGCCGCTTCGTAAACTGCTCCGCTCGCCGTTCCGTGGGCCACGCCAACCGTCCCACAAACTGCTCCGTTAGCCGCTCCGCGAACTGCTCCACTCCACCAGCCGCTTAGCAATATAGCTTCAGGCTCCCCCACTAGTTAACACAGCACTCAGTGATCTCAACTCTTAATACCTTTAGTGATTTCAGCTCTTAGTGATTTCAGCTTATAGTAGGGGAGCCCTAGTGCTGGTGCACCATTGGCCCAAAGCAAATTCAGCTCAGCAGTCTGTAACTAGATTCCTAATGGGATCAAAGTTAGCTCTGACATTCAACAGTGGAGAGAGAAGGAGGTGCAATTGGTGTGTCAGGCCCTCAAAGGGGGCCCATCCCATCAGGTACAAATACCTGTCCCCAACCTCTCTCCCTTCACTGGGTTTTGGAACCCATGTCCCTTGTCTAGCAAGTGCTACTTAGTTGATGGTGAGTCCCTCTGTCATCAAACAGTTCCACTGGCCTTGATTCACATAACCATGGTAACTCAGGGTAACAACACTTTATTCCTCCTGCCCCAACAACAGAGAAACTGGGGATCCCACAGCCGCCAAAGTGACCATTTTGGGCTGCTGGGGCTCACGCTAGGCGGGGTGGGTGTGCCTATGCAAATGAGATCAGCCCCTGAAGTTCTTTTCCACACTCCCCATAATTCACCACCAGATGTCAGGGTAGAGCTCATCCTGACTCTGCTTACATGTATAAAAATGTATAGCCTGTATAGCAATATAGGAATTTTAAAAGAAGCCAAAAACATTTACCTAAAATTCCTTATTACTCAGACAATTTTCCTTTTTTGAAATTCGATAATGTCAGACTAAAAGCAAATGTTGATATCAGGGAGCACATTATATTTCTATAAATCTGAGAAAATTGAAATAGTCAGCCACGTGAACAGGTTCTCTTTATTGAAATCCTCACAAGGATTAAAAAGGACCAAATGGTGAGTTTTCATGCCAAACAGAAGTTCTCACCTAAATAAATGCAGTCAAATTCATACGAAGGAACAAACAAAATTTAAACACCCATGTTCTGCTATGAATGAAGTTAAATGAACCATTCTCCCTTAATCTTTTCCTTAATTTTACCAGAAAAATAGATGAAGGATCTTTCCATGGCAAAAGAATACACAGATGTTACTGAAAACAGGTGCCTTTCATTTCCTTAAAATGAAAATGGCAGCAAAATGAGTTGAAATGATGGAACTGCTTATATTGATTATTTTTCTAAAATTTTTCTAACAACCATTCTCCCATGAACAATGGGGATGCCTCTTCAATATCAAGTATCCATTAAAAAAAAGTTAATGCTTCAAAAAAACAAAACACAAAAAAAACCCTTCCCACACACACACCAGTTCTGCATTAGGTTTTCAAACGGTTAGCAACATCTGGACAACCATTTAAACATCTTTCTTGCTGCAGAGATACTAATTACTTTGAAAGCCTAGTCTAGACAGGACCAAAATAAGGCAGCTAGCACTGCACTGGAATTTACAAGGCAGTATTTATTTAACTAAATTTCTGCTGGGAAATATCAACCAGCATCCATACATAGAGAAACATGGTACATTTATTTTTAACATTTGAAATGAAAATTCCCAATTATAAAAAAGTAACCTCACGAAGGGACTTTATAGATAAGACTTGGTGAAATGTCTCATCTTTATTATTTCAGTTATCTGCATTAGACCAAGCTCTCGCCTCAACTCAATTTTTTGTTTGGTGCAACAGACCTGGGCTTTGAGATTGATTCTTTTTCCAATGAATTTTGGAAAAATTGCAGTCATGAATTCAGCATGACGTCAGTGCTACAGGATCAAGCAGGAAGAAGAGATTAGCTCTAAAAGGAGCAAATTCATTTAAATGTAAAAATGTAATAAGTTACCAAAGGATATGCGGAAACCTAAAGAGCTGAAATTTGCCTAAGTGATACTAGGTGAGAGTCTGTCCCAGTACAGAAGTCCCTCAAAGAAAAATAGTACCCATATTTTGTTAGGCCATCAGCCTGAGAATTCAAGTGACAAGATGCATTTCTCATTAAAAAAATGTTGAAATTACAGTCAAGCAGCACTCAAAAGCTAAAGAATGGCAGAATTATGGCTACCCATGCAAACTTAATGTGTCCCTCTTGTTTGTTTGTATGTGTGTATGTGTGTGTATGTGTGTGTCAACAGCCTTTAGTTACATGATCACTTACTATATTTTCTACCAGGCTCCTGTGCACATAATGGATAAATGCTCAGTACACAGAATGGATAAATGCTCAGTGCACAGAATGGATAAATGCTCACGACTGGGTAACTATTTCAATATTTCATTCTCATTGTGTGTGTGACCTTGTGCCTTACCTACTGCACACCATCCAAACCCAGCACTGACTACAAAATTAGTATTTTCTTCATGGGCTTTTCTATGGCACTCATCACTATTGCATCTGAAAACTTATTTTAACAATACTCCTGTGAGATAGGGGATGACAAATCCTACCTTTGTATAGATGAAATGATGCACAGAAGTTAAAGGCCAAAAATGTCAAGTACTCACGAATTATGTGTGCCCAATACCACTCAGGATCTGATTTTATAGAGTATTTAGTATTTTACAGCATTTTCTATATTCAAAGTATATTGATTTCAATTTTAGGTATGAATGCTCAGCACTTCTGCAAATCAGACAACGTCTCAATTTGGGTACCCCGAAAGTTAAAACACACAGTTAGCGGCATCCTCTGAAAAGTGTTTGTCTTAAGTGACTTCCCTAGCATCATACAGGAACTCTATAGCAACTACCTCAGCCAGAAGATCATTCTGTCTCATCCTGCAATCCCACGTCATTTTCTTCACATCTTCTAACTTCTGGAACAAATGAGGCATAGCCTCCTTCACTACACACAACCTGCTTCATTCTGTGCACTGAATTAGGCCGGGTTCTTGTGGAAAAAAATAGCATGTGATCATATAATTAAAGACTAACAATGTATACATCCACATGGAATCTGAATTAAGAGTACACAAACTTGATTCTGGCATTTCCTAATATTCAAATGCTTGACTTGCAAACTTCACATTTTTCACTGTAGCCCCCCTGTAATATCCTACATTGTTTTAAAAAGCAAAAGGAAAAACACAAATTCCATGGTGTGGAAACATGTTGATGCCCACATGGGTCACCAACAGGATTACACCCTTTAGTCTCACAGCATCAATATCTGCCACTTAAGCTAATAGACTAGCTGATAGGAGTTGTAGGCTGTAGACTAGCCAGTAGAGAGCGATGAAACATTCTGCCACTATTTTATAGCTATTTGCTATACAATAAAGGAATGCTGGGAGTCCAGGACTCAGGATTCCAAATCTAGGTCCTGAAGGGAATTGTGCTTATTGGTTATAGACCCTTCTGCCACAGTCCCCTAGCATGTCATTCCATGCGACACACAGCTTGCCCCTTTCTGTCCACCCCCTTTGTTCCTGGCCCCTCCCTGTACCCCTCAGCATTTGAGTCAAGCTGCTTCCTTCTCTACACTGCCGGGTGCAATTACCTTTTGAACTTTCAAAATACTGGGACAAGCTAACATTTGTTTTCGTAACACTTTATATCCCATGTTCCAGCATATTGAATTAAATCTTCACTGAGGGACTGTAAAATGTTTTAAATCAATGGACAAAGAACACTGTATATTCATTGTGTGTGTTGGGGAAGAGAAAAAAGAAGTGCATAAATAGTAAAATAGCCTATATTTAAAAAAGCTGTGCTTGTCCCTAAATGTCAGTACTCAGCTGACTAGAAGCTGTTGTAAATGCAAGAGAGATTCCAAACACAATGTAAACGTGTTGGATAATAAGACACACCAAAGGCATTCAAATCTGCAGTATTGCTATTTTAAGCTTTAACATATCTGTCTTCTACACTGCTGTTCTAAAAAAGGAAACTAATCTCTGGAATTTGAACAGACTGTTCAGTATTTTATGCAGTTCATACAGCCGCTTGACATTTTTGATCATACAAATTCTTCTATCAGGTAAAATTCATGTTACTAAGAAACAGGTTACTGTAAAAAATAATTTTCAAAAGGTAAATTAAAAATTTAGCATAGAAGTATTCAGATTAATACAGTATCTTAAACACTTTGTTAGAGAGCTCTAGCCAGTAACAGGTACACATGGATGTGAACACAGACTTGATCCACTGATCAGTCTTTTTCCAAAAGTATTTTGAATAGAGAGAATGCCTGAATACTGTGATGATAGGAGGAAAAAAGTTGAGAAACAGTATATGCTTGCTAAACAAGAATTATGTTTATTTAGCTAGTGAATCACCTAGAGGAGTAAATTTTCACTTCCATGATAGCAATCTGTCAGGCTTGCAAACACCCAGAAATAGGAATTAAAGGTTTTAAATGTAGTTATAAAGGTCATAAAAAGTCTGATTTAGACTGAGGTACATTTACTCAAAACTGAGATTCATTGAGTGGTAGCAAACAAACAGTTCCTCAGACAAATGCACTTTTTTCAGTATACATATTACAGAAAAAATAAAGAAGTGTGCATTAACCGGTGCTGTCCACCAAGCTGCATATTAATATTCTCTTACACCAAACAGTTTGAAACAAGGGAAATGTCATTCTAATATAATTTCATGTTACGTTTCATTTGGCTAAACTGCATCTTAAAGTTGCCTTGCCATATTAAAAGTTTACTACAATAATTTTCACATGAACATTTAGACTTGAGTTTTACTCCAGGACTAAATATGGCATGATTTTGCTTTTAATCTGTTGAATAGCTAAAAACTGACAATTAAAAAAAAAACTACAACAAAGAAAAAATAAGTTGAAACAATGCGAATCTCACATCATTGAATCACTTCTAATGGTTAATTGTTAGTATTTAACAAATTCAAAGAGTTAATGAATCCTTGCATTCGTTCCGTCTCCTGTGCCTTAGCTAGGATGCATAAATACAAAAGACAGCAGATACTGGTAAAAGCTTCAGGACAGAAAGTGCTTGACGAAGTTACAGTTCTCAAGTGTGTTTGGTGAGAGAGTATAAGGGCAGATGCACTGATGAGAACCATTACAAGAAGAGTCAATTTCGTGTTAAAGTGTTCAAAGATGTCACCTTAAGCAGAAAAAAAGCTTTAATAACGTCTTCTTAGACATATTAGGCATTTCCAGAGTCTACATCATTAGTGTTGTAATTCTAGCAGGACATCTCCATATAGTTATTGTTTGTTTCTATTTCTCTCCTGCAAAAAAAAAAAGGGGGGGGGAAATAAAGTTAAAACAAGCATTTTCACATTGAATTCTGATATTCCCCCCTCATTAGAGCAGTAATAATGTCACTTGTTAAGCATGTCAACTTCCTTAAAGAATGCAGCATGTTTTACAGGAAATGAAATCAATGTTCTGTATGTATTCAGGCAAAGTGGAATGTTTAGTTCAAGATAACTTTTTTAAAGTACAGTGGAAATTAAAAGGCAAATCTGTTTAAATGACAATGAGCTGTTGAAAGGAACACATCCCACTGTTACATTTAGGCACCATACTGGAGAAATATTTGCTTCCATNGGGGGGGGGGGGGGGGGGGGGGGGGGGGGGGGGGAGGTGCTATTCAGCATTCAAGCAAGAAAAAAAAAATTACCTTAAATTTGCTGCCTAAGTTGTCAGCAAAATGGACTATATGTTTAATTAGTAGAGTTTCAAGTTTCCTTGAAGCTTTTTATTCCATACAGTTCTGGAATCTGGAAGTGTTATTGAAGTGAGTCACTAGAGGTTTCATCCAAAACTCAAAGTCAATGTGAGTCTATTAACTTCACTGTGCTTTGGATGAATTCTGTGCCACTACTGCTGTACATACTGTATCCTTCTATGAAAATAGCTGTCATAATTAAGGTCCACATGCACCAATAAATGTAGATAAGAAGGAATCAACAGTAGAGAATGTTGGGACAAAACCTCCCCCCGCCCCACTTTTTTAGAAATTGTTTTTGCTACTAACAGGCAAAAAGGTGATTGGGAGAGAAGTGATTGTGCATTTTAGTGTTTGCATATACACCTATGTTTTATAAGTGCATTACGTAGTATAGTAATTTAGTGATACATAGTAAAAGTATTTTCAACATTTTAAATACTCTTCTAGAAAAGTCCACATACAGAAAGGCTTCTGCTGTACTCACAGGTAATTTTCATTACAATTAAAAGGAGGAGACTAGATTAATTTTCTAATTTTTATTAACGTTGCTGCATGTTTCTGGTATTCAACAAAAAAGTAGCATGATGCTAGGATGAGATAAAGAACCTCTTAAATCTGAAGAATGATTGTCACGTAACATGCTGAAGCTACATAGTGTTCCTCACTGTTCTTATTAGGCAGGAAAGAACAGATGATCCTGAATGAATGCTTCCAGGAAGACAGACTACAAGAAAGAAGATACACACTAGCCATATATGACTGAAGCTGTTCTTATTAAAAGTTCATAGTATGGCTGAGGCCATGGACTGTACAAAGAGGTTTGGTACTTTGATGCAACACCTTTGCAGCAGCTCACAATGGTGCACAGTTAGACCCTCACCACTCAAAATACAGCCATTACACACATTGGGCCAGATTCTGTCCTCCAAATTGCCTGCTTCACACTGCTTTGACAGTGCAAATTATTTGTATTACAATAGTTCCTGGAGTCCTTAGTCAGGATCCCACTGTGCTGGATGCTACACACACAAAACCTATCCCAAAGAGCTTACAATCTAAACAAGCCTATTTTAAATAGTAGGAAAGGTATTTTCTCTGTTTCCCATTTTTTCATTATTTTATTAGGACTGAGTTTTTATAGCAAAAGAGTACACTGCATTAAAGCCTGCAAAGGAAAGGATTTTTTAAAATGGGAAATTAATGAACCATTCATGGGTATTAGTATGTCATTGGTGCATTTCTCAGGTGGCTGAAGACACTTGACCTTTGGCCTCATTTCTCACTGTGTAAAGGCATGCAAAAATAGCCTACTAATGCACATTTTGTCACAGCTTATTGCTGTATCATTAGCAGACCTCCACTGAAAGATGCAATACTGTAATGTGAAGCAGTGAAAAAGAGCACAAGACCAAATGATTTCGATTTAGGAAAGATTTTTTGTTTTTAAACAATATTGCACTTCTGAAATACTTATATTATACTTGCAAATGTTGTGAAGAAAGAGCTAACTCATGGAAGTAACCTCAAGTATATATTTGCTACAAAGTGTCTCCCATTCCCACCCAACCCCTTACATATTAACCATAGAGACCATCCTGATGCTTATTTGCATTTGTATACATAGCTTCTGGATTCAAAACACACTGAAACCAAACACTGTCCTTCACGTCCAAGAACATTTTTCTAATGAACAACCTAAAAAGTAATGCCACCCCGAAGATATCTGCTGATTTAAGAGACTGAAGTTAGGCATCTTCCAAATTTGTAAGTCTCAAGAAAATATGTCTTCAATTCCATCAGAAAACAAAAAAGGATGTAGTCTTTAAAAACCCTCCTTCTCCAACCCCATATTACCTGCATATTTTCAATTCCTGAATGTACGCACACACGTGCACACAGAGAGAAACAAACTTTACATTTTTGAAGCCTCGTAGATTTTAAAATCTCATTATAAAGTGCATAGAAGAATGTGTCTCAAATGTGTTTGAAATGGTCTTTAGTACGACAACAAGAACAGAAATACATTTGTACACTATATTGCTTCCCCCCCCCCCCAAAAAAAAACTACTTAAAGTAAAATTCCATTTAATATCAATTCCCTTCTCCCATCTTGATGACCAGGCAGGAGGGGGAATCTAAATGGATATCCAGCTCCCAGGACAGTGTTTTGGCTCTCAAACAGTGAAGACAGACCAAACAATAGAACACCTTTATCCCAGGCTTTCCATGATTAGAACAGAGCATCTTCACTTGGGACCATTTTCCAGTGTACAGTCTGAACTCTCCCCCAGTTCCCATTCATCCACATTCTTTTCTTTACTTCTCAAATTCTGACTATCAGAATCTTTCCCAAATCTCTCCTTGACACTCCAGGATAGAAAGCTCCTTCAATCAATTCAAGTTCTTTGCCAAGGGACAACAATGCAGTCTGTTTCACTTTAGAATTTATTGCAAGCAGTGATGTTACTGGGCTTTGGGTGGAGTTTATCGACAGCACATGGAGAGTAATTAGCATTTGAATTAAAGCTACATGAGAATGCAACAGCTGGTTAATGATAACTGCTAGCTATAGACCACATGGTGAGCAGATTTTGCTACACATACTAACAAAATAAAATTAAGGGGGATGAACCTGGAAAACACCCAGGCTTTGGAAATGCATGCATCAATCCAGAATATACAAACATGTGGAACTGATAATATAACAACTTACGTTCAGCTCTTCCATATTGCCTTATATTTCATGCAATTTCAGTTCTTTCTAAATTCAGGTACCAACTGAAGGATCACCAGATGAAAAACGCTCTGCAGGAAGTTATCCTCTGAATTATGAATTCAATGATGTACCAAGAAGTTATTTTAGTTTCCCCCCTATTTTTCCAAAACCCAAAGTCATGAACATGAGTAGCTGGTTTAACTTGAAACTGTTTCCCATGTTGAGATCAAAATAACTAATGAAAGAAATGGGCAATGTAACTTTTAATGCACTTTTTAAATGGAAGGGGGAGGAAAAAGTCAAAGGGTAATTTTTGAAAAATTTAAGGCAGCAGTCTGACAAAAAGCAACAGCAATGTAAACAGAACATTTTATTAGTTCAGGCTGAAAAAGAGCTGTAAAAGTTCAAGAGGATGGGCGATTTGTAAAATCTATTAATGGAAATTGTGAGAATGTATTTATAGAGCCCTGCAAATCTGCTGGTATCCACGCACTATGTTTGCGGATCGGATGTGAATACAAATTTTGTATCTGTGCAGGGTTCTATGCATTTAGTTTTTTAATATGAACGTTTACTCCACAGTGTGTTGGAAATGCAAGCAGTCACAACAGGTCTACACATAAAAGGCTTTGCTAGTATAGCTCTACTAGTATACTAAACCTACAAAGTGATGCAACAGCATCTATACCAGGGGCTTTTGCTGACAGCTATTTCAGTCATAAATCACCCCTTATCACACCCATAGGCAACATAGTCATGCAATCAAAAGTTTATAGTGTAGGCCTGGCCTCAGTATGAGAGAACAAGGAAATGAAACTGACCTGACTGATTAACAAAATGCAAAACATAACAGACCATCATTATTTACAGTGTCACCTGAAAGTGAGAACAGGCATTCTCAGGGTACTTTTGTAAATAAGAAATGGGTAGCATTATCTCTAGTAAATGTAAACGAAGAAGTAGGACTGAGTGAACCTACAGGCGCTAAAGTTTTACATTGTTTTGTTTTTGAATGCAGTTATGTAAAAAAAATAATTCTACATTTGCAAGTTGCACTTTCATGATAAAGAGATGGCAACTACTGTACTAGCATAATATGAATTGAAAAATACGATTTCTTTTTTCCAGTGCAAATATTTGTAATCAAAAATAATATAAAGTGGGCACTGTATATTTTGTATTCTGTGTTGTAATTGAAAATGTATTTGAAAATGTGGGGAAACATCCAAAAATATTTGAATAAATAGTATTCTATTATTGTTTAACAGTGCAATTAAAACTGCGATAATTGTAATTATTTTTTTAATCTCATGCTTAGTTTTTTTAATGTGGATACGGGTGATCCAATCTATACTGTACATGAACTTTCAAAAAGCCTTTAACAAGGGCCTTCACCAAAGGCTCTTGAGCAAAGCAAAAAGTCATGGGATAAGAGGTAAGGTCCTCTCCTTGATCAGTAACTAGTTAAAAGATAGGAAACAAAGGGTGTGAATAAATGGAGAGTTTTCACAATGGAGAGGCTAATAGTGGATTCCCCTTGGATCTATATTAGGACCTGTACTGTTCAACACATTGATAAATGATCTGAAGAAAGGGGTGGACAGTGAGGTGGCAAAATTTGCAGACAATGCAAAGTTACTCGAAGTAGTTAAATCCAAAGCTGATTGCAAAGAGTTACAAAAGGAATTTCATGAAACTGGGTGACTTGAGCAACAAAATGGCAGATAAAATTCAATGTTGCTAAGTGTAAATAATGTACAGCAGAAAACAATCCCAGCTATACACAGCTAATTTAGACCCCAATTTTGTATCACCCACTTTAAGATCTTGAAGTTATCATGGATAGTTCCCTGAAAACATCTGCTCAATGTACAGCAACAGTCAAATAAGCTAACAATGTTAGGAACCATTAGGAAAGGGATAGACAAAACAAATTATCATAACGACACTATATAAATCCATGGTATGCCCACACCTTGAATACTGCATGCAGTTCTTCTTGCCTCATCTCATAAGAGAGATTAGAATTGAAGAAGGTGCAGAGAAGGGTAACAAAATGATTAGGGGTGTGGAACAGCTTCCATATGCGGAGAGATTAAAAAACACTGGGACAGTTCATCTTCGAAAAGAGACAACTAAGGGAAGATATGTTAGAGGTCTATAAAATCATGAATAGTGTAGAGAAAGTAAGTGTTATTTACCCCTTCACATAACACAAGAAATAGAGGACACACAATGAAATTAATAGACAGCAAGTTTAAAACAAACATAAGGAAGTTCTTCTTTACTTAATGCACAGCCAACTTGTTGAACTCGTTACTGGGGATGTTGCGAAGGGTTGAAAAACGAGTAAGATAATTTCATGGAGAATAAGTCCTTCAATGACTATTAGGCAAGATGGTTAAGGACTTAACCCCATGCTCCGGGTGCCCCTAAACCGCCAACTGTCAGAAGCTGTGACTGGACCACAGAGGTTGGATCACTCAATAAGCTGCCCTGTTCTGTTCACTCCTTTTGAAACATCTGGCACTGGCCACTGTCAGAGAAAGGGCTAGAAGGACCATTGGTCTCACTCAGTATGGTCATTCTTATATCCCTTGTATCCTCCTGAGATCTCAATGAAATATTCATGGAGACACTCTTCAATCCTCTCACAAAGGTTTCTAGGGATGACAGTCTTATTTCTTCCTCCATGGTAGGATACTTCCCCACACCACTACATTGTAGATTTGGCTAGCAGCACTGCAGCAAACAGGCTAGCAGCCTGCAGGCATGCAGGCCTGGGCAGTTTCAGGATGCCAGCAGCACCTGTGCTCCCTGTGCCTTTGTTACCTCAAGAGTGGGATATCAACTGAAACTACCACTGCCTGGGGAAAAACTGTCAATATTCAGTGCCATAGCCCTATACTTGTACCATGGAATAGGGACATGAAACAATAACATTTCGGTAACTGAAATTCCTTTCCTTGCCCCCCATATCAGCCACAGCCATGGTGAGTATGGCACAAGAGTGGTGCTGCACAGAAGCGCTGCAAAGCTAACCTTGTCAATAAGCATGTCTTAAATGTTTTTATGGGAATAAGGGAAGGGAGTTTTGATTATCTTTTCCTTTCCATTGTGACTGTAAATCCAGTGATACATGTGTCTGTCTATCAGCAGCTGCTGCAGTTGCAGTCTTGAGGGATGCCCCCTCCACAACTGACCCTCATGAGGAGGAGAAAGAAGAGGACTAGAGAGAACATGACAAAGACCAACAACAGGCTAGGCCCGTTACTCAATGGGGGGAAGGGGGGGGGAAGGGGGGAGTGGACCAATAACAGAAAATGTGGAAATGGCAGAAGTGCTAAATGACTTTTTCGTTTCAGTTTTCACCAAAAAGGCAAGTAGCGATTGGACATTTAACAGTGAACTTCAATGAAAATGAGATAGGATCTGAGGCTAAAATAGGGAAAGAACAAGTTAAAAATTACTTACATAAGATATATATCTTCAAGTCATCAGGGCCTGATGAAATACAATCTAGAATACTCAAGGAGCTAACTGAGGAGATATTAGAGCCATTACCGATTATCTTCAAAAAGTCATGGAAGACTGGAGAGATTCCAGAGGACTGGAAAAGGGCAAATATAGTACCAATCTATAAAAAGGGGAATAAGGACAACCTGGGGAATTACAGACCAGTCAGCTTAACTTTAGTACCCAGAAAGATAATGGGGGAAATAATCAAGCAATTTGCAAACACCTAGAACAGGGATGGGCAAACTTTTTGGCCAGAGGGCCACATCGGGGTTGCAAAACTGTATGGAAGGACAGGGAGGGAAGGCTGTGCCTCCCCAAACAGCCTGGCCCCCGCCCCTATCCGCCCCGACTGCCCCCCTGACCACACCCGACCCATCCAACCTCCCCCCCGCTCCTTGTCCCCTGACGACGCCCTGACCCTAACCACCCCCATCCAACCCCCCCTGTTCCCTGTCTGCCCCAACCCCTATCCACACGCCCACCCCCTGGCAGATGCCCCGGGACTCCCACGCCTACTGGTGACCTCTTTCACATAGCAAGTCTCTGAGAGCAACCCCCCTCTTATAAATTAAAAATACTTTTTTATATATTTAACACCATTATAAATGCTGGAGGCAAAGCAGGTGGAGGTTGACAGCTCGTGACCCCCTGAAGGGTCCCAACCCCCAGTTTGAGAACCCCTGGTCTAGATAATACTTAGTTCTGCCCTTAGTGCAGTGGACTGGACTAGAAGACATCTCGAGGTCCCTTCCAGTCCTACAATTCTATGTTCAGCAAAATTCTGCAAGCCAGTGTTGTTACATCGGCCCTCTAGTCTAATGCAGACAGCATGGAGAAGGAAAGAGTGGACAGGAGAAAGGTTCAGAAGTACCAGCAGGAAAAGGAGAGGGAGATGCACCAAAACAGAATGGGCCTTCTCAGGCAGAAAATCCAAATGCTACAGGTCCTCCTTGACCTACAAGTCCAAAAGTCACCCACTATGCACCCTTTGCAGTCCTCAGAGGTAGGGTCTGCATGGTAGCAGACCCCTACATTCCCCAACATACGATCATAGGCTGCATCTTTACTCTTAGCACTCCATACTGGGGGACAGCAAGGAAAACCCACTGCTTCACATACATTGACTTGTGAGAACTATGGTTGGTGTATGTGTAGCCACAGCAGACTAAAATTGGAAAAGCAGCAAACCTTTTTATCCATTTCAGTGTACAAATTTAAAGTCCCATTCGATTAATTTCTGTTAAAAGTTTGTATTGCTTTGCTTGGTTTTTGCATGCTGTATGCACTGTTTCTGCCCCTCAAATTTTGGAGAATAAATTTATCTTTTTGAGTTCACAACATTCAAGTTGCAGACTGCACAGTGGTATTCAAAGCACACATTACTTATACATGTATAGCAAGTGCCACATAACTCAGATTTAGGAAAACACCCAGTCATATTTATAATTGTACAGCCAGCACAGAGTAATTCATAGCAACACCCAATGCTCCAGGTCCAGATAACAGTCCAGCACAGAACACTACTGTGACTGACCATTAAAGTGCTCTTTCAAAGGCTCCCTCAACCGCATAGCTCCACACTGACCCTTCCATCTGGCTATTCAAAATCAGCACACAGATGGCTCCACTTCCCTCCATTCTAGCATCAGCTTCTCCCTCTTTGCCCCACAGATATTACGCACAACACAAACAGGCAGCTACATTACATCTCAGTGAAAAAATATCCCAATGTTGTGAGTAAACACTACCAGCATCCCTTCAATCTACCAAAAGCACATTCAATTGTTATTCTGCACCTGCTGAACCAGTAGCTGAATCTTTCCTTGATGCTTTCGAGGTGGCCAGTGTACTGCTTCACAAGCTAGGGGAGCAAGGGATAGGCTGGGTCCATCAGAATCACTACTGGCATTGCTAATGGTAACCTGCTGGTCAGGAAAGATAGTCCCCTGCTTGCAACTTTCTGAACATTCCTGTGTTCTTAAATATGTGAGCGTTATGCACCTTCCCTGACCAGCCCCACACTGGTGATCCACCAAAGCTTGCATTATCGTAGAAAAGCAGCCCTTTCTATTGATGCACTCTGTGGCAAAGTGAGCTAGTGCCAAAATAGGGATGTGCTTGATGTTTATTCCCCCCCCACACGAGGTCCAGGAACCCATTGCTGTAAATCCATCCACTACATTCGGCACATTGCTGAGAGTCACAGTCTTGCATAGCAGGAGATCATTAATGATCCTACACACTTGCATAACAATAGTCCCCACTGTGGATTTTCCAACTCCAAAATCGTCTCCCACAGACAGCAATAAAGCGTTGCAAGCTTCCAGAGTGTTATCGCCACTTGGTTCTCTACTATATCTCTCATTCTGGTGCCCCTGCGCTGGAGGGCTGGGGTGAGCCAGGCGCATGGATCCAGGAACTGCAGCCACAAGTTCTGCTTGTCATCCCAAACTTGCATTATGATGTAACCCCACGAGTCAGTGCTCATTTACTGAGTCCAGAAAAGGTGCCCTACCAGCCACAGCTGCTTTGTAAACACCAACAACCTTGAATTGTTTTTTGCTATGTCCTTTAATCTGTCCTCAAAGAAATCAACATGTCCCCCATTGCCGCAGTACTTATTGTGGGTCTGCAAATTCAAGAGACTCAGGCGCTCTGTATTTGCAACGTTAATGAAAATAGTGCAGAGCCTGGCAGGCTCCAGGCTTCTGTCTGAGATGGAGGACACCAAAAGTGCTGTGCAGGTTTGTGGGATTTTTTTTTTTTTAAAAGCACAAAAATTATGAAATACAGATGGCTTATGGGAGGGAGAAAGTAGCATGCTGGGAACTTGATCCCTACCGTCAAAGATCCTTGGGAAACTTATTTCTACCTACAACACATTGTGAAAAGTTCCCACAAGACATCATGCCAGATGATGGACCATGCACACTGGGATACCTATCCCTGGTGCATTGTACTTTCCATCAACACACAGATCTCTCAACTTTCTATGCACAACATTTCATGCATTTTTCTACAATTTATGAATGTGATTACTCATTCCCTATCTAAACACGTGAAACTACAAAAGTTAAAAATAACAGAATTCTTACTTGTTTTCCTATACTTATGACTGTGCAATTTCCGAGTTTCTTTCACAAGTCTAAATCATTAGAAGTTCAACTAGATTTCAGATCAGTATTCTGTGGGTAGTTTAAAAACTGGATATTGGCCAAAGTTTATTCCATAACCACGTTCAAAAATACAACCTTAAAGACTGAATATGTAGACAGTTTTCTTTAATGAAAATGTACTACATTTTGGTAAAAAGATTCAACTGAGCAGATGTATA
This sequence comes from Platysternon megacephalum, assembly GCA_003942145.1. Taxonomy (NCBI): domain Eukaryota; kingdom Metazoa; phylum Chordata; order Testudines; family Platysternidae; genus Platysternon; species Platysternon megacephalum. The sequence continues at coordinate 2,251,274 of QXTE01000033.1, forward strand.
GGTCCTGTAGTTTCTCATCTCCTGCAATATGCTCGGCAAACAACAGAGGTATTCTATTTGCTGGATTAGTGTTAGAATTGCAACAAACAGAAAAGTTCCAATGCAGAGGGGAGAACATACACTAAGTGTGTATTATTGCAAATACCACATAACAAAATACAGCATCAACAGATTTAAGCTTGCTGTCCTTCTTTCAAGGACTTTTAGTAATCTGGTACAAGAGCTTGGCATCTTGCAGAGAATTAAGATAAATAAAAATTGATGGTTTGTGAGCAGTTGGTCTTTAAGCAAAACTATCCACCACAAAAAACTTTATAAATAGGAAGACCATGCTCCTTTCCTGGATATTTCTTGAACCACTCCCCCATTCTCCATTTTCTTTTTTGTTAAGTAAAGATTTTTTGCATAAAAACAGACTAAAAGACCTAGGCTACAGTGACAGGGAAGAAAGAAGACAGAGCATGCCCAAAGAAGCTATGAACTGCCCCCTTCTCCCAGACAGCCCTAGAGCTGCTGAAGGAGGACTACTCTCAGCACACTCTGATTGAATGTCTCATCACAATTTGGTCACATGCAGCAGATAGTGTATGGCAGAGCACCTGGTTTGGAGAAGGCACTCTGCAGAATTTGTTCACAGACTTTTGGTCCAGAAGGCAGCAACTGCAAAAAAATTAATAGGTAAGGGAAGCCATCAAAGGAGCATGCAAACCAGATACAAGATGGGAGAGACTATAGCTAGACACGAGAGAGAATGCTCAAAAAGGACAGATCTAGGCTCCTTAGTCAATATTTGAATGTCTGTAAGCCACCGAATAACAGCCTGAACATACAAGATGCATAAATGACTATGGGAATTTCCACTCCACCTACAAAGGTCTTCCTGTCTGTCCCTTTGATCTTCCTGTCCAACAGGCCATAGAGGACAATATTAGCATCCAAGAGAAGATCAGACTGCCAAAAATACTCGACTGAGAATTCAAGCATCCATGAAGTTTAAATTTAATCTGTAGGTTTTTATTGGTGTTTTTGAGGAGGGCAACATAAGCAACAGTTGCAGCACTGGGAAAGGGAAACTCATCTGAATCTGAGCCAAGTTCCCCTTTCACACAAAGGAGACGGGAACAGAATGCGTGCCTATGAGCACCTAAAAGACCTGGATACTCACTTAGGATGAGAGATGTAAGTCTCTCAATGGAGGCCAGGAGTAAGTGGGAGAAGAGAAAAGACACTGCATAAAACCCGTTGCTCCATCAGATTGTCCCAGCATCTAGAACTTTGTATTTTCCCTGAAGGAAAGCAAGAATGCATGTAATTCCCCCCGACCCCACTAGGAGATATGGCAAATCCATGTCATTTTCTTCTCTAGCGTATCTGGAGGCATAGTTAGTACTTCAAGCATGGCACAATCAACTGGCTTGACCTTGTTGCTGGAACCTGATTCAAGGAAGGCTAAATCCAATGTACTATGCTCACAGCTGAGGGAAGAGCCACAATCAGGGCACTTAACTTTCGCCTTAAAGATTTCTCCTGTTGCTCTTCTTAGGCTTGATCTGGAGAACATACCAAGCCAAATGGAGAACAGTGGCATCACATCCCAAGATGCTCTGTTGCAGTTCCAGTAAGAGACAACTAGCAAAGGCTATGTTTACACTACACAGCTTTTAGCGACACGGCTGTGCTGCTATGCCGTGCCGCTAAAAGGTGCGCAGTGTAGCCGCTGCTTGTCAGCAGGAGAGAGCTCTCCTGCCGACAAAAAACTTCCACCCCCAATAAGCGGCGTTAGCTTTGTCTAAAGGAGAACGCTCCTGCCAACAAAGCGCTGTTCACGCCGGTGCTTGTCGTGGGCAAAACTTTTGTCTTTCGGGGGGTGGGCAGGTTTTTTAACACCTCTTAACAACAAACATTGTGTCTTTCACTTGCCAGTGTACTAAGTTTGCTTGTGTAAGTGAGGTACAGAGGAGGAGGAGACTGCATATGTAAATTCCCTCAGCAATAGCTAACACATGCATGCACCCAGAGTCTATGCTGGTAGTAGCCATGCCATAGATTGGTATTGCCACAAAATGATGACATTTCTTGTGACTAAAATTTAAACACAATGTCACAATTTAGTTCCAACCACTCCTACCGGTTTATACGACTGTTTAAGAGCCACATTTAAGAGAACAGCTTGTTGTGCATTAAAGTTTTTTTTTTTTTCTGACTTAGCTAACAGGCTCTTAAAATTGGTTTGTCAAATCACTGTAACAAAACAAGCTCCTGCTTTTAACTTATCACAACAACAAAAGGAAACAAAAGTAACCTTCAACCTAATTGAAGTAACCTTCAATTGCTAAAGCAGATGTTTAAAACAGTTGGGAAATAATTCCCCTGAGATTCTTCATTAATCTCAGCCTCAATAGTGTCTCACAGCACCTAGATAGTGGGTTAGTCAGTAGCGTCACCTCAAGTTTACGAGGTAAAGCCACAAAGCAAAAAGGATTAATTTCACACTTGCGCATTCACGAAATCTGACATTAAAATCCAAAAAACTAAATTGGCACATGTTGATTTAAAATGTTGGATGTAGGTCTGGCATAGCAGTATCAATTTATAATGGTGTCCTTTCTGTTACCTGAATTGGCTCCCTATCAATTTCTGAATCCAATTAAAACTTTGTCACTTCCACCTCCCTCGTCACTTCCACCTCCCTCCATAGGGATGTTCCTCCAGTCTATTCCTCTATCTGGACTCTGATTACTTCATCATTTCCTCTTCTCTTCAATTCTATAGGCTTCTGTTAGAAGTGGAAAAGAGCAGGAGACAATGTCATTTAAGTTGTCACAATCAGATACACCATCTGTATCTGAATATCTCCTATTTTTACCTTAAAACCTTCCTCTCACCTTAGCACCTAGCCTATTTAGAAACTGTCAGTTGCCTCCTTCCTTTCTCTCATTCTTTTTATAAACGTGCGCACATGCTTATTTGCTACTTAAATTACCTGTATTCTGGCTTCTCTCATTTTGAAGTAATGAGATACCTTGCACTACATGAAAGACGTATTAAAATAAATAAACTGAACTATTCAGCTACAGTAATAAACAGCACCAGCTTGAACTGCGAAGCTATAAATTCTTGTTACCCAAGTGGGTGGCATTCCCAGGTCAGGAAGAAAGCTAATATTAATGCAGGAAAATTTGCACGGCAGCTGCCCACTCTATACAATGTTTTCTGTTGCCTTTAAAGTAGTATATAAAAAATCTCATGAAGTTTAGTCTACTCATTCTGGTGAAAAGGTGAACCACATTCTAGAGCATTAATATAGTGTATGAAATCTAAAGTTTTTTTGTCTGAGAATAAGTTTAAGACAGCCTGGGTTGTAAGCAAATATCCAAAGATTCAAAGCAACAGTAACAAGCTCGAAGCGTTCTCTAGTAAGGGGACCTAAGCTATCAATTTCAGCACCGTTTTATCTTTCATTTACAGCACTAGACACTCCACTTTTTATTTTATTTTTAAAACACAGCTACAGATAACTTTCCAAATGTGATCCAAATGTTAATGGATGCAGCGTTGCTTTACTACGTCTGCAAACAGCTAGTGTATGTGCATCTGCTGTTGCTCAAATCTTCGCCACGCAGAAACTGAGAAAAATTAATAAGACCCGGGCCAGCTTCACTGATACTAAATCAGAACTCTCTGGGCAGCAGTAAAATAAAAATAAACTATTTTATGCGTCTGCTACTGGGGAAAACAATAAGCAGCAGCCACAGCCAATGGTGTTTAATAGGAAGGACCTCCCAAAACAGTGTCCAGAAAGAATTTCTCATACAAATAGCACATACTTCATTGTCATTTAGAATACAATTAGACAAATCAACATGAAAATTTACAATATTTTTATTCTGATAGAGACTAACTGACGTAACTGCAGATGTGCAATAAGCATATTGTATTCAAGATGACAAGGTTACCAAAAGTTTTAATTTAAGCAAAGCTTGTAACTGAGAAGTTTGGCTGATGGACACAAGATTCAGCGCAGCCACCACACCACCAAAGTTTAAACACATACAGCTGACCTCTGGGAATTCCGCTCTAAAAATCCATTGTGAACTCAACCAAAGCACTGTACATTCTGTGATCAAAAGCAATCCTCTGCTGTACACATCTTGTCAAGCACCACTGAATAAAATTCTAAAGTTTGTAAGAAGCCATTTTTGAGATATGGCTTGCTTAAAACCAAAGGATTTTTCAAAATTGAAATCCACCTAATTTTCCAAAATCCCATATTTTAGTTACATTTCAGGTACAGCCTTAGCTATGATGCTTCCATAATAGTTATGGGTTAGCTCAGATACTACAGTGGAGGCTGTGTAAGTATATACATAGATAAGATTTACCATTTCCAGTTACTTATGAACACTTTCATCTTTATACTTAACCTATATCTGTAATGAGTTAGATTTGAGCTCTAAGAAAAAATGACTTTCCATCATGTCTGTCTTTTCACAGAAGCAGCTGGGAATTTTTTTTACATTCACAATTAGTAATCGGAACAGATGCGCCATGCTTAATTTTACACTAATGTATTCCTTGAATTAGAATACTGGAAAGTTGAAACATTTGTAGGTTGTAAAAGCTAAGGGGCTACTTTCTTATACTTTTCCAATTATAAAGACCACATGCCAATTTATATTTGTTCTGTACTATGCATGCAAGTGTTTAGATCACAAACTCTTTGTTCTGCATATTTTCCTACTGTACACTGCTATATAAACTTAGATGATTATATATTATTTGCCTGCATAGGCAAGTTAGTTTCTCATAGCAAGTCATCTGCACTTTCTTGGAAGAGTCAGCNGGGGAAGAGGAGGAGGAGGAGGAGGGGAGAGAGAGAGAGAGAGAGAGAGAAACCAAACATGCTTACCTGGAAAATATTCAACTACCCCAAGAGTAACTTAGATTTACTGAAACACCACATATTCATAGTAAAATCAGTTATTTTTAGGAGTTGTGTGTATGAAGTTTTTATTCCTACCACTACACAAGTCCAAACTGTGCCAGAATGTAGTCTCATATCAGTGACCCCAAAGCTGAAATGCTTTGCCTAGAGAGGGTTTTTTCCTGACCCACTAAAAACTTTCTAAAGCACCTTCTTGAAGACCAAAATTTCTCATGCTTTGCTTTCAGTGTAGAGTTTTATTTTTAAAGTAAAAAACTAAAATACTGGTTTTGCCCCATGTTTATCTCCCACTGTGTATAGCAGTTTTCCACATATGTGGAGATGATATAATCTCGTGGATAGAAATGTGATTTATGGTCTCTTTGCATTGCATGTGAACCTGAAGCTAGGGTGGGAAAGTGGATAATTCCTCTGTTTCACTATGTGAGGTGATCAAATGCCATAGTGAAGACTGGGGAGCTCAGTACAGCTAGATAAGATTAGGTTATGTTCAGCTGGACCTTCCCATCTATTTGGAGCTGCAAAGCCTGAATATAGCATTTGGATTTGTGGTCTTGTGGGAGAGATTAGCAACTTCTTTGAGTTTACCAATATGGTGAGTTTTTAAACCCCTTTTGCTGGTAGTGTTTTGTTGGAAGGAACCAGAAGCCTTTATATTCTTAGAAGGTTTGAAGAATGTCTGCAAGCTACCCTTCCTGGAGTGTCGAATTCCTGTGAGAAAATGTCTGGTTGAGGACAATGACACCTATGGCTACACCTCTCTGTGTAGAATTTTTGTTCCACTCATTCATTGCAAGTGACAAAAGCTAGACAACTACTTATGTTTCACCCAGCATCTGCTCTTAATACAGGTGGAACTATGAGAAAAAGAGGATGCAGCAGGGAGCAGAAAATGTCAAAGGAAAAACAGTAGCATGCTGTATGTGCATGTTTTTAAGAGAGTTGTTCATATGATTGAGGTTAACTTCTGTACCTGTGTTTTTCTCCAGTAAGTCACTTTTATTTAACTCTTCTTTACTTAAAGTGCAGTCATTTTCTGACCATAACCACATGTTGTAACATCTAATTACACTTTTCACACTGAGGAAATTTGAGTCGCTCTTTTTCAGATTTAAGTATCTGGGCTAGAAATGTAGAATTCTGATATGGTACATTTCAGGTCAAATATCCTGCATCTGGGAATTTTCAGATTCAGTGGTATATATGGACCCGTCTACATATAGCACTGTGACGCATGGCTAGAAAGGGTTAAGCATCCTGCAAAATAAATAACCCTCAAAAGACATGTGGGGAGATAATGTTTGTGTTTTTGTGTATTTACATATGTATGAGTAGGGTCAACAATGTAATCAACAGTCCCTGTCTATGCTGTATTCTGATATCATTTAAATGAATTGTAAACATGGGATATCTTGGTATTCATCTCTTTGAAATGTACTGTGAATGGCGGAGGAACAAACAAATAGTCTTATGTTAATTCCTATAGCTAAATAGGGTGATGGACCTCCTTCAAAGTCATCCTAATTACAAAACCTAAACCTATTTTCCCCAATACTAATTTCCCCCTACTGTTACTCATACCTTCTTGTCAACTGTCTGAAATGGACCACTCTCATTACCACTTCAAAAGTTATCTTTCCTCCCTTGGTATCCTGCTGTTAAGTGAATTGTCTCCTTAGACTGACTTCACACTTGGGAAGGCAACTCCCATCCTTTCATGTATTTATACCTGCTCCTGTATTTTCCACTTCATGCATCTGATGAATTGGGTTCTAGCTCACAAAAACTTATGCCCGAATAAATTTGTTAGTCTCTAAGCTGCCACAAGGACTCCTAGTTGTTTTTGCTGATACAGACTAACACAGCTACTACTCTGAAACCTAATTACCTTTTGTTGCCCTCCCCCCCACAGGAAATCCCAACTTGTCAAAGAAGACATGAAATTGTATAAAAGATCCTTGGGCCCGGATTCTGTTATCTCAGATCTGCTTAGACTTCATCAGGGGAAGTTTGAGTCGCAAGACTGAAGTCCCAGTTATGCTGGTACGTCCTGAATATGAGATTTGGACATTGGACTATGACTTATGAACTGAATTCTAAAGGAACTCTTTGCAACTACAAAGCTCATATCTCTGCTATGAATCTGAACCTCAATGAATTGAACTCATGTCTGTATGTATAATGATATTTTAACTGTACTCTCTTGTTTTTTAATAAATCTAAGTTTAGTTAATAAGAATTGGCTGTAGCATGCATTTGGGTAAGATCTGGAACATTCATTAGCCTGGGAGGTAATGTGTTGGATCCTTTGGGATTGGTAGAACCTGTTCTTTTATGTGATGAAATAAGATTTACAGAAATTTTCATCATATTTGACGCGGGTACCTGGATGGAGGCCTGAGGCTGGATCACTTTAAGGGAACTGTGTTGTTTGGAATTCTGAGTCACCAGTAAGGTAATAAAGAAGCTGTTTTATGCTGGCTTGGTGAATCTAAGTATTGGACTATCTACCAGCTTTATGGGGATTGTCTGCCCCATTCTTTGCAGTTCACCCTAATTGAGTGACCACAGCTGGCTCCCCAACAGGACCCCGGTCACAAGCACCTACAACAATTGTGTCCCAACAATGACTGCACCTCTGGGCACTACATTAATATAAGTAACCAGTTGTGTTCCTGGTTTCCTTATTAGGGTTACAACTTCCTGCAAACTCTTATAACATTCCAGTGAAACACAAGAAAAAAAAATTTAGCTTCACCTAGAGGACTCCTCAAGCAACTGCTCAGCTGTTGCTTCTCCTACAGAAAGGCAGTCCAGGCTGTAAAGGAAAATGCCAATGCTAGGAATTCCTGATAGAGCGGGTGGCCACTTACTTTAATAGCTGGAAAAGGGAAAACAGCAGCAAGACCATATCCTTTGGAGAAACTGCAGGCAAGAGATCCCCAAGAAATTCCTTTTATTGAACAGGGCAGACCCCTTGAATGGAACACTGGAAGTGGAGTCCATTAGTTGGGAACTAAAAAGCCCCTTTCTCCTCCATAGCCTCAACCAAATTGGGTGTTTATGCAATATTTTCTGCTTGCAGCACTGAAACAATTTCACTTTACTAACACCCTGTTTTGCTAACATTCTATAATCACTTAGATCCAATATCAATGTTTTCTACTGCACACTGATAATGAAATTAGTATTCCCCCAAAAGTACTAAAAAAAAGCTCAGGTTTTACACTGTGTAGCAAGGAAGAGCAAGAAAAGATTACACGGTGAAAGCCACTACCAGATGTTAGAAAACAAAGGACACATAATGGACTATCTAATTTAGGGTTAGGAACACAAAATTTGAGAGACATCGTCTTAAGAGTTCTTAGAAGCGCATTGCTCAGAAAATATATTCATTTTAACAGTTGAGCCTATATAAGCAAAGATCATTTCTATTTTACTATCTATGTATTTGCTGATGAGTATTTACATGGCCACTACAGAAAATACATCATGACTTCTCAAATGGTGCAATTAAATTTTTTTGAAATTTGTCCTTGTCTCAAAAATTGCCAGTTTGAGATATCTTTACCACTTTCACCTGGAAGACTGTCCCCAGGTGTTCTATTTTCTGAATTGTTTGTATAAATGCACAGGTTTTTATACAATGTTGAACAGTACAAACTAATAATTAACAAGGCCTCAGATGAGTTCACATTCTGCTGACAGATCACATATGAAACAAGATTACAATTACTTTGCTCTTTGATTAAAGATTAGATACCCTCCCACACCACACCCCCATGTTTAAAATGGGAAAGTAAAATCCAAGGAACAAAAAAAAAGCATGATTATTGTACATACATAAAATTTAAAAGCAAAATCTGTTTCCACCCTTAATGTCAAATAATGCTAAAGTGGTATACATCAAAAGGGGATTTATTCAAATAAGTTTAGAGATGGTAAATAATCACTTAAAAATTTAATTAAACATAGGTATTTCAAAAGATTACTTCCATCCTGGTCAGATAAAACTGTGCGCACTTTAATAGGGATACTGCCATATTTTAATAGAACAAAGTCAAGTCCTATTTGAAATTAATTATTGATCATCCCAAATTGTTAGATTAAATTTTTAAAACCAATTATTCTAAAATAAGTTAGTTGGAACAGTCACAGTTATCAAGGTAATTAAATCCATAAATAATTTGCTCTGTTTAGATAACTGACTAAGGAAATTTGTTATTACATATGCATAATAAAATCCTAATTGAACTTCAAGAAATGTGCAATTGACTACTGCTATTTAATGTATTTAATAATTTATTAACACGAAAAAACAGCTTTTTTATGAAAAGTACACACACTGTTAAAAAGAAACAAAGCAATTATCACAGCTGCTATAGAAAAAAGGCATGTACTTAACCCGTAAAACACCCAGAATGTGTAGTTCTACCAGCATTACCGAATACACCAATTTAGGTATGATGAAAATAAAAATCTAGCCTGGCACTAGAAAGAAAAGGATTATCCAATTACCTATAAACTGCACACAGCTTCAGAGATTCAAATTACTGCATTTCTGAAACTGTTCTCCAATTAAAAAGAAATGGACTATATCATATATTTATAATTTAAAGATAAAAACAAAAAATAAAAGTTATACCATAGAAAGAAAAAAATTACCTACCAATTTTAAGGCAAAATTCTATTTTCCCAGTTAAGTTAATGATCAAGAGTTTGGATCTTTTGGTAGCCAGTGTTATATTTTCATTAGACTTCCTATTATGTTTTAAATATACATTAAATCCATTTTAGCGATACTTCAAATGCATGTACAATGAAGAATTAGTGGGATAGTTATGCAGTTCTAAACTTGTTTCTAAATTGTCAGCTCTCTCAAACACTTTTGAGAGGACTGTGAAAATGAATGCAAAATATTTCACACACTTTTTTATAAAAGCATCATGACAAATATTTAGCTCTTGGTTAGTTTTCTCTCAGTTAGCCTGTCACAGAAATACCACTGAGAAAATACAACTAAATTATTTACCACACTAGAATTACAGATGCCAGTATTTGAGCCATATGGATACTATATACAGTATTTCCTTAAAGAGATTAAAGCCAACAACTTGGAAAATGTTCATTACACGAAATATATGCATAATCACACAACTAAATCAAGTCTATATTAAACTGTAGAACTTAGTGGTTTGGATTTTAAGTTGAGAGAGTACATAATGTCACTGTACGAACAATACAAGATTTTTCCATTACATTTTATGGTTTTCTTTCTGTAATTAGTGAAAAACAACACCATAAACAAGACCCATGGACTAAGGTCAGAAGGGACTACACCATGATCATCTAGTCCAGGGGTAGTCAAAAGGCGGACCGCAGGCCAAATCCAGACCGCCAGATGCTTTTGAACGGACCCCATAATCTTTGTACACCTCTACCCCGATATAACGCGACCCGATATAACACAAATTCGGATATAACGCGGTAAAGCAGCGCTCTGGGGGGCGGGGCTGCGCGCTCCGGCGGATCAAAGCAAGTTCAATATAACGCGGTTTCACCTATAACGCGGTAAAAAAATTTGGCTCCCGAGGACAACATTATATCTGGGTAAAGGTGTATTTACTTATTATTGTTATTTTCTCTGGAGTCTGGACCTTGACAAAAAATAACTGACTACCCCGAAGTAGTCTGACCTCCTGCACATTGCAGATCACAGAACCTCACCCACCCATGCCTGCAACAGGCCCCTAACCTCTGAGTTACTGAAGTTCTCAAATCATGGTTTAAAGACTTCAAGTTACAGAGAATCCACCATTTACACTAGTTTAAACCTGCAAGTGACCTGTGCCACATGCTGTAGAGGAAGATGAAAACCCCCCAGGGTCTCTGCCAATCTGACCTGGGGGAAAATTCCTTCCCGACCCCAAATATGGTGATCAAGCCCCAACCCTAATCCCCCTCCCGCCCTCCAAACCCCTCAGTCCCAGCCCAGAGCACCCTCCTGCACCCCAACCCTTCATCCCCAGCCGCACCCTGGAGCCTGCACCCCCAGACGGAGCCCTCACCCCCCCCCCACCCCAGTCCGGAGCTCCCTCCTGCACCCTGAACTCCTGATTTCTGGCCTCTCCCCAGAGCCTGCACCCCCAGCCGGAGGCTGCTCCCCATCCCCGAGTTTCGTGAGCATTCATGGCCCACCATACAATTTCCATACCCAGATATTTCCCTCGGGCCAAAAAGTTTGCCCACCTCTGTTCTACTGACAGCCAACTGCAGAGGCATGCAATATATCTATGTACTGACTCCAAACAAAAATACCCATCTCTGGCCTATCGAAACTGGCAACCCAGGGGGACGCATCCAGCCCACCATATCATATTATTTGGCCTGCTTATAGGCAGGGTTGCAGTCCCAGAACAATTTTTTAAGACTGAGGCCAAGTCTACACTAAAAAGTTAGATTGACCCAGCTGTGTCGCTCAGGGGTGTGAAAAATGCATACCTCTGACCAACATAGTTAACCTGACCTAACGCCCAGTGTGGACAGTGACAGGTCAATAGAAGAATTCTTCCATCAACCTTGCTATTGCCTCTCAAAAAGGTGGATTACCTATGCCTGTGAGAGAGGTTCTACATAGTATAATGTCTACACTGAAGCGCTATAGTGGTGCAGCTACAGCACCTCATCTGTGCTGCTGTAGTGTTTCAAGTGTAGACAAGCCCTGAGCTAGGTTGCTGAGGGGCGCAGTTTTTTAGTAAAGATTGCTGCGTGTAGTGTAGACTCATGCCACTCTGCTCAGATTTGCTTCTGCATCACAGGCTCCACCCCTGCCCAATGTCACCCAGCACCAGTTACTGTGGCCCCACTGACTGTCTGGGAGCTGAAAGTCAAGCAGGTTTGGTGAGTGGGTGGGTCAGGGCACACCTCTGCCAATGGGGAAGTAATCAGAGGTGGGTCGCATGGGCCAGAGATGAACCTGTGTCGATGGAGAATGGAGCAGACCCTGGGAACAGGAGTCCATGTGTCAGGTTGCAATGCCACTCATCTGGCCCAATCACCTCTCCATCACTCACACAGGGGAGGGGCTCTTCCCCACACCACCCCGCTCAGGTTACTGCCTTTCCTTTGGCTGTGAGACCTGGAAGCCAATCTGACTGGCCAAGGGTGGGCTGGGGCGGGGAACCTCTGCCGGTGGAGAAGCAGTAAACAGAGCTGGGTGGCCTAAATGCTAAGCCCCTTCCCTGCAGGCATAATGGAGGAGTGGCTGGGCCAAATTCAAGTGGCACTGCAACCTGGTACATAGGCTCCTGCTCTTATTCCTGAGCCTGTGTCAATGAGCGAGCAAAGCAGAGACTGGAAGCAGCAAAGACAAAATGTTGACATTTGTGTTTTTGTTATTTTTGTTTATCAATCCCATGCTTTTCTGCACACTAAAAAGGTTAAAGAGTTATGTTTAAACTGTTCGTGGGGGCTTTTTTGGGTGGGGGTGTATTTAAAGGTTGTGGGATAAGGGTCTTTTCTATTTAAGAAAACGCCCGTTTTACAACATTTTGAGTCATGCAATCCATGGCCTCCAAAAAGTGTATAGCCCATCAAAGGGTTTTAATGGATTTTGTAGCCATCTATCCCCTTAAAGTTGCCCATCCCTACAGTAGGCAGTCCTACAGAAGAGGCAACACAAATGCAAAGTGCAGTGGGGGTAAACTCTGGTTTGAAAAATTAACTTGAAGTTTGTCCTAGCAAGTGATGGGACCTAAATCATTAATTTCTGCCAAAGTTAAGAACTTTCATTATGAAAAAATAGTTTGTACTCTTCTGGGTGCAAAATAATAGTTCCAAATATGAATGTAATGTAAGTCAATACAGTGTCATTTGTGTGTGTCAGCACACTATTACAGTGACTCTGCTGTCACTCAGCTATGGTAAGGAGAACTAGAGTGAAATTAACAAGACTACAGTTGCACTACCACTATTTCAGAAACATATGGATAGCAGTGGAACTGTCAAGAATCATGCCAATTTCAAGATGGCAATTGATAAAGCTACAAGCAGCAAAAGAAACAAACAGTTGTACTATTCACCAGAGAGGAAGACATAACTGAGGTTAGGTGGGAAGTACTGTAGTAGAGGCCTCCTTCTGACAGCAGCTTGGAGGCCACTGAAGAGGGGAAAGGTATTCATTTCATATTTAAATGGAAATCCTCCTTCACAGCTGCCAGGAAGCCCTTGAAATGGACAAAAAGATATAAGAGTACTAGGCAGCCAGTATGAAGTGATGCATCAAAAACTCCTAGTAGCCAGGGACAGATACAAAAGACTGAGCCCCCTGAGCAAGGTCTAGAGAATACCTTGGTATAAATTCCAGGACCCTCCTTTTGCCCAGCAGCATGTGGTGGCAGAGAGTTAAGGGTGCAAACTAGAACGAAGTCCCCAGACTTCACTGATGCAGGCTCTTCACAATCTTTCCAGATTCTTGCACCCATCCCTGCAATATCTGAGCACATGAGCTAACAGGTTTATTAGTAGTATTCTGACTAGTAGATCTGGTAAATTTTTCAAGACACCAGATGAACCTTCCATAAATCTAATTATTACTCAGCTTTGACAGAGACTTATCTTCAAAGGAAATAAGTCTAGCACAACTGGACTGTGAGGACCAGCAGTAAAAATCAACAGCGAGGAAAGAATCTTCCCTAAAAATGCAAAAATAAAAATACCTAGTAGGGCTGGGGGGACGGAGGGACAGGAAAAAGAGAACAGGTGAACACCATAAAGCAACTTTAAGAGGAAAAGTTATATTTAATATTTTTCAAGTAAATTTTCTGAAATTCTGACACCATGAAAAAAAGCACAATTTTTAGAAATTTTCCCCAATGAAATTATATTGCTGTAGGCACATATTTCCTCTACAGACAACACAAGTTGATATATCTGAGACAACACTATTAAAGAGCCACTAAAAATATTTCTAACACTGTAAAGGTACTCACTGGGCTGCTTACACATTTTAAAACTTTAAAAGCTAAGACAGACAACACAAACTGACCTAAACACAAATTTTCAGATTAGTATTCTGTTAGAATCTTGATTTAAAAAAAAAATATATTTTACTTGAGAATTATCTGTTGCATCATTAAATACCTTTATTTCCCTTGTAATTCACTGCCCTAAATTGATTGTGTCACACCTAATTTCAATATGGCACTGAAAATTGTCAAAGAATTGTTAATATTGCACTAAAAACGAGACTCCATTAGGAATGTTATATTCCACTGACAGTTTTTTTCACTTTGTAACATTAAGTAAAACATTTTAAACATCTTCTTACACAAACTTACGTTGGGATTGTTCTGTTCATGTTACTCCACAAATAATTTAGGTTTAACCACAAGAATTAAAACAATCTAATTAGTAACTGGCTCTTACATCAACTACCAAAGCACTATAACCAGCTTGGGACAAAGTAGTATTACTTTCTGCTTCAATGTATACTGCAAATTGAGTTGTAAGAAATAACTAGGTTACAAAAAAAACAAACAAGACACTACAGAAAAATTGCTATAATGAAATTGGATTCTTACCCTACGCATGGCTTCCTCCTCCTCTTGACGCTTTTCATAGTGTGCAAAGTCATCAAAGATTGAGGTGGTATGCTTGAAAGTAGCAATTATTTTAAGCACTTGCTTGGCTTTTTCTAGGGGTACCTCTTGAGTGTCCCTCGAATTGGTAACCGGTTTGTTGTCATTGTTTTCCAAACGAATGTGCCGCAGCTGGTTATTGGGAACGTCTTTGACAAAGATCCACTTAACATCAAACTTCCCCTTCCACTTATCCTGAGACCAGACTCCGGCATACGCATTGTAGTCCACAACAGACTTCATCTCAGCCACTCCACAAAAATGTCCACTGCCATTCACACTGAAGAGTAAATAGAGCGGACCTTTCCCATTCAGGGAACGGTAAGCAGCATCCAAGCGTTTATTACCATGTTCAGTACTACACCAGATAGAGTATTTAATGGAGCGGTGTATATCGTCCTCCGAATAGCTTTTGATTATAAACACACGTCCATTCTTCAGATTCCAATCAAAGTCTTTGGGATTATAGTTGTTTATGGCCTTTAGTTTCTCCAGTACTGGGTGCACCTCTACACCAGGTGAAGAGCTGACAGGTACAACACCTAAGCCAAAGTTTTCGCTGCCAGCTCCTCCATTGTTCTGGCTGAAGCCCACACCCCTGTTACGAGGAGCTACCCAGCGGTTTTGCAGCTGCTGTTGCAACTGGTGAGGCTGGGCCTGCTGCTGAGGTCCTTGTTGCTGCTGTGGTTGTGGTGGCTGAGGCTGCTGTTGAGGCAGTTGGCTTTGCACCAATGGTGGTGGTTGAATTAATGGCTGAGGCTGCTGTATTATAGTCTGAGGAGGCAGTATTGGCTGGGAAAGGGGTGCTTTTACCACTGATCCTTTCTCATCCCAAGTTCCAATGTTCATGTTGTGTTTTATAGGAGGTGGTGGTACAGCAGGCCCCCCAATTCCCACATTACCCTTAGGCTTGAGTTTCGGCTGAGGTTTAGCAGGCTTCCTAGCAATGGCAGCCCAGGAGGTTGGTTTAGGTGCTGAACTGCTAACTGGGGGCACACTATTTGCTGCCATGCTTGTCATACCTGTACTGCTCAGAGCTGAACCTACAGTTTTTGTCACAGCAGCTGTCATATCCCCACCAATTTTCAGTCCAGTCATGCCTTGCTCAATGCTGCTAATCCCAGGCACCTTGCTCAAAGTATCATTGCCAAATCCAGCCTGTCCATCTGCTATGGCTCTACCAAGAGAGCTAGGTGGATAGCCATAGCTGCTGCTATAAGCAGAGCTTTGTGTTGATTGTCCCTGAGATCCACTTGTCCCCCATGTAGAGAAATCTGCATTCCCAGGAAAAAAATTAAATCCATGTTGACCAAGGAATGGAGGGGTATTTCCTAAAGCCCCAGGCTGACTAAACACACCATCAGGTATATAGTGATGTTCACCATTGCTCATCTGTCCATAGGTTGTCAAGTATGGCATTGGAGGGTCACCTGCAGTGGACCATGCTGCTTCACTTAGAGAATATGGAAATCCAATGGATGGCGCATAATAACTAGGCATGTATGGGTCTGACATTGGTGGATAGCTGTTACTCTGCAAGAAAATAAAGTAAAATCAGCAGTGGAACTTTCCATTATCAACATAATTCAAGGGAAAATGGCAGGCATCAGACAACAAATAATGTTGATGCTCTATTTACAGTATTCTTTTTTACTTTTCCTTTAAGGCTACAGAAATCTCAAACAGATTTTTATCTGAGAATATATGGAGATATACTTATCTCATAGAACTTGGAGGGACCCCGAAAGGTCATTGAGTCCAGCCCCCTTTATAGTTGTTCTTACGAACGCTTACAACTGAACATTGACTGAATATAGCTTTGAAGCTTTAATATGCAGAAGAAAAATGCTGCTTTTAATCTTAATTTAAATGAAAAAAGCAGAGTTTCCGTACCGTCCAATCTTTTTTTTTTTAAAAAACTTTCCATTTTTTTAGTACTTTATGTTTAACCCAGTATTGTACTGTATTTGCTTTTTTCCCCGTCTCTGCTGCTGCCAGATTGCATACTTCCGTTTCCAAATGAGGGGGGTGACCGGTCAGTTCATAACTCTAATGTTCGCAACTCTGAGGTTCTACTGTATGTAATTAGTATTAACTGTCATCCTAAAGATTACTGTGGGTATGGTGATGTTAACCTTTGATTATAGATAGGCATGGAAGGATGAGATTTTTTTTATTGGTAAATATCAGTAAGCGCTGGTTTCACTGCCTACATACAAGCCAACAAAAAAATTCCTTTTGATAACAGAAATTTACAAACAGGCAAAGTAAGAAAAATGCTGCTTGAGAATTTAAGGGTTTGATTTAAGGATATTTGTATATTTTGACATGTGATGTTGACAATGTGCTTTTTAATGGTTATAAAGCTTTAACTTTTTGAATCTCAATATCTAGTTTAATTAAATAGTCTGATTCTACCAGGGTCTGACACTCCCAATAATATCCCATATCTAAAAAAAAAAAATGCTTAACAATGAACATTGATATCTGTCAATTTAAAAAACAAAACTGAATTCTGCCACACCTAGTTATAGACTGATAAAGAACTTGAGAAATTTAGTGCTTAATATATTAAGCAAGATTAAAGATACCCATGTGTGAAGAAGAATCTATTCAACTAATTTGAAGTAGATCTTCAGTAGAGATTGAAATGCTTCATGCAAGTGCTGAGAGACTATTATAACATAGGTACATACAATTTGCAAAACTCACATCTTGTTACATTAGTTGTATTTGTTATAAGCAGCTCTTTCTTCATATATAAACCCAGTCTCAATAGGCCTTATAATATTTTATATTACTTAGACATACGTGGAACCATGTAACCTTTTTCCTGAAATCCAACTGGTAGCAAAAGAGGTCTCAGAATATTCAGTGTTTTACCAACTAACACTTTAAGTAACGCATTTAAAAGCAAGCAATAAACCACGACAAGGTGTGAATTCCAACATGAATCCAAATATTGGACACTCCAAGGCCTAGTCATGTGTTACTGCACTTAAAAAAATAAAAAAAAACAATTATTTTAAGTTTACTGTGTTTTAGAAAATAAGTTTCAAACAAGGGCCTTATCCAATCCTTAGAATTAGAATCATGCTAGCTATAACTAAGAGAAACATAAGGATATTCATCAGTAAGCATCTACATTATGTATACCATCTAAATTTAAAAGTTCAAACCTAGGCATGCAAAATTATACTACTAAATCAAATTCATTTTTAACAGCAAAGGGACCAAACTAAGGTATTTTTAAAATAAAAAGTAGCTCAACAAATTAAAAAATAAGACAACATAATTTGTACATATGACTGCAGTTTTCTTATATTTGTTTCTTGCTGAGGTTCTCATTACTATTAAAATGAAATTATTTTCAGTGCTTCGTAGGAGGACACCCGGGTGTCTATTCGGTTCTGGATAAGAGATTATAAAAAGTACTCATGCATCTCATAAAAACAGTCCCACAATATTTAAGAGTGGATAACATCAAACTTGATTCAATTCAATGGTCTAGAGAAGTAATGCAAAATTTGCATGCTGAGTTCACTCCCAGATCCCAGGGCTCATGGAATAAAGGTGCTGAGGAAGCAAAGCATTCAGGCCTTTGAAAGGTATAGCTCAAGTCACTTTAAAGACTCCCTTCAGATGACTCAAGTGGCATTGATTGGTTTGCAAAGATGCCACTTCCCATCTTCCTCCCACAGAACACAGTCCAGTGTTGTAACATCAAAGCAGATGGGCAGGAAAGGAAAACCCCAAAATCCATTTCAACCACCCTCATTCCCTCCTCCATCCCAAAAAGAGTATCCTGGAACTTTCAGGTTTATCTTAATTATTGAATTAAATGTTTTAATAAAAAATGAATTTAGTATTACGAAAGATGGAGGATCCACAGCTCCAGAAAGTGAAGTCATTCATTTACTCGCAGAAAACTTACACAACAGGCAATATTAAAACTTCAGGGGCCTTGTTAATACACAATTGATAGCATAATCAACTCCCGTTGACTTCAGTGGAAATCATGTGTACACAATTACTACTACCTAGGGACCCAGGAACTATTGTCTCAACAATATAGCAGAGGTATACTGAACTCACAAAGTTAGGAGGTAAAAAAGTAAAGGATACTTCTGATTCTAGAATGCATACATATGCATATCTATGTTAGACACACAGAACTGATTAAACTTAATCCCATCCTTTACTTGAAGTTTCACAAGAACTTTACCATTAAAAAGATGACATGTTTTAGACCTATTACATGCTAAGCATTAAGTTATATTTCAAACATGCAAACAGATACATAGTAAACTTTCTTAATTCGGTGTAAAATGAGGAAAGCTTAGCTACACAATTAAACTCTGAATATACTTCAAAATAGCAATGAATGCTCACCTGATTTGTCTGGCTACTTAGATATGGCTCAAAGTCATCATCATTTACTGCATCCTTTTGATGAATCGAACCGTTTTGTACTGAAACTGAAAAGCGAGCTTGTATTAGGCACTCTTTTAGAATTGTGGTGTTGTAACTTTAATTCAAAACAAAACACAGTTCAGTCTTAATTTCTACTAAATTGTCATCTGTATGGTGAACTGCCTGTTCTCCTGTTTTTTTGAGAAACATAACATCTTGTATTGATTCAATTACCAGGACTGTGTTACATTTTAGATCTCACGAGTGTTTAAAAGCCAGTACATGATATTTCTCCTTGTGAGAGAAAATCATCTAAAGCGGGGAATCTGAGTTTATTAATATATCTGTTACTTTCACTGCAAGAGGAAATTTGCCATACCAAGTTTGTATAACACAGTAAACACACTTTTTAAAACTGAGTACTACTTATGCTATATATTATACAAAGACATAGGAAGGCAAGTTCCATTACCTCAGGAAGTTCACAATCGAAGGGCAAAATCCTCTGGGAAAAAACATGACTACTTGGGAGGAATGAATACATTTCCCAGTTCCTTCCAGCCATGGACAGCTTGGAACCAGTGCAAAGTGAGTGGCTCAACAGGTGGATAGGAAGATTATGCAAACCCACCCCCTTTGGCTCCTACTCTGCTATCCCCTGCAACCTTGTAGTAACACTTGCAATGAGAGAGGAGAAAGAAGCAGGAGCTGAGTCCCTGAAGTGATGTTACCCTCCCTCCCAACACGCTTCCTGCTAC
Organism: Platysternon megacephalum; assembly: GCA_003942145.1. NCBI lineage: Eukaryota > Metazoa > Chordata > Testudines > Platysternidae > Platysternon > Platysternon megacephalum. Next base: position 2,271,028 of record QXTE01000033.1, read on the forward strand.
CAATTGGGATATCTTTCTCCCCTTTCCTCTGGGATCACCTTCTGATTCTAGGGTGAAACACAAGACCTTCATCTCACTCAATCTCTCCCTCACAAATGCCGGATTGTTCTGACTTTTTTAGTATTTTGTTTAGAAATAATATTATGAAGTTTCCACCACTTCCAATGGGAGACAAGTCTAGAACCTAATACTTTCCTTGCTCTTTCTTCTTCAAGCTATCACTTGGGATTTCCATGTGAAAGGTGGGCAGCCCTTCCATGGCACCCCACCACTGCATTATATAGCATATCTCCCTGCTTCACAACACCGAAGCATGATACTTAAGCACTTCTCCAATGTTATACCCAAGGCTAGAGTTACATCCCTTTCCCCAGATAGGGCACTGCAGCTACCTAACATCTAACACAGTCACTCTCCAGTGGATGGGAATTGGAGCAAGTATCCCACTTCACGATACCAATACCACTTTCCAAGCAGATTCTAATGGTCTTGACACAGCTTTGGCTGAGCTCCATGCAAACAGAATATGGACCTAAATTGGACAAGCAGGACAATAGTACAACAGATAACAGTCAGTCAGTCTCAAAGCTGTGTGGGTGCCACATTAAGACTAATAGTTCTGGATTGCCATACTGTCAATTTCCTAGTGTTGAAGAATTCCAGCCCTGAAAATGTTTTATTTTGGCTCTTCACTTTAACTGGCTTATTATTAAAAAACAACATAGATAGCACCACACATTTAGTCAGTACTTTTCAAACAAGTTAAGATACATGATCTATGCTAAAAGCTCACCAATGTTCCTACTTCACTTTCACCTTGCTTAAAATATTAACTGGTAATTAACCAACAGTTCCCAAAAGCGCCATTACCTTAATGCTACCCTCAAAATAAAATTATGTTGTCTACTTCCGTAAATAATTAGTCAACAATCTACTGACTAATCAAATTTACAGTATGTTCTTTTTACTATCGTTTTGCATTGAATGAAAATTTGTGGCAAAATATTCACCTGTGTCCTTTTTCACAAGTGATGAACACAAAAATGTAAGAATGAAATTTGCATTTGTGACGCATGGCTAGAAAGGGTTAAACATCCTGCAAAATAAACAACCCTCTAAACACATGTGGGGAGATAATGTTTGTGTTTTTATGTATTTACATATGAGTAGGGTTGACAATGTAATCAACAGTCGCTGTCTTATGCTGTATTCTGATAATTCAGAGATCAAAAGAACATCCTAGCATTTAAATGAATTGTAAACACAGGATATCTCCGTATTCATCTCTCTTTGAAATGTATAGCAAATAATCTGTGAATGGTGGAGGAACAAGCAAATTGCCTTATGTTAATTTTATAGCCAAGTACCAGTGATGGACTTCATTCAAAGTCATCCTAATTACCTTTTGTTCCCTGAGGAAATCCCAATTTGTCAAAGAGGACATGAAATTGTATAAAAAAATCCTTGGGTCCTGATTCTGTCATCTCAGATCTGCTTAAGCTTCACCAGAGGAAGTTTGAGTCGCAAGACTGAGGTCCTAGTTATGCTGGTACGCCCTGAATATGATATTTGGACACTGGACTATAACATATGAACTGAATTCTAAAGGAACTCTTTGCATCTACAAAGCTCACCATCTCTGCTATAAGAACGAGGAGTACTTGTGGCACCTTAGAGACTAACAAATGTATTTGGGCATAAGCTTTCGTGGGCTAAAGCCCACTTCATCAGATGCATGCAGTAGAAAATATAATAGGAAGATATCTATATACAGAGAACATGAAAAAATGGGTGTTGCCATACTAACTCTAACGAGACCAATCAATTAAGGTGGGCTATTATCAGCAGGAGAAAAACAACTTTTGTAGTGATAATCAGGATGGCCCGTTTCAAACAGTTGACAAGAAGGTGTGAGTAACAGCAGGGGGAAAAAATTGCATGGGGAAATAGTTTTTACTTTGTGTAATGACCCATCCACTCCCAGTCTTTATTCAAGCCTAATTTAACGGTATCCAGTTTGCAAATTAATTCCATTTCTGCAGTTTCTCGTTGCAGTCTATTTTTGAAGTTTTTTTGTTGAAGAATTATGACTTTTAGGTCTGTAATTGAGTGACCAGGGAGGTTGAAGTGTTCTCCGACTGGTTTTTGAATGTCATAATTCTTGATGTCTGATTTGTGTCCATTTATTCTTTTGCATAGAGACTGTCCAGTTTGGCCAATGTACATGGCAGAGGGGCATTGCTGGTACATGATGGCATATATCACATTGGTAGATGTGCAGGTGAACGAGCCTCTGATGGTATGGCTGATGTGATTGGGTCCTATGATGGTGTCCCTTGAATAGATATGTGGACAGAGTTGACAACGGGCTTTGTTGCAAGGATAGGTTCCTGGATTAGTGTTTTTGTTGTGTGGTGTGTGGTTGCTGGTGAGTATTTGCTTCAGGTTGGGGGGCTGTCTGTAAACGAGGACTGGCCTGTCTCCCAAGGTCTGTGAGAGGGATTGTCCTTCAGGGGTAGGTTGTAGATCCTTGATGATGTGCTGGAGAGGTTTTAGTTGGGGGCTGAACGTGACAGACTCCAACGAGAAACTGCAGAACTGGAATTAATTTGCAAACTGGACACCATTTAATTAGGCTTGAATAAAGACTGGGAGTGGATGGGTCATTACACATAGTAAAAACTATTTCCCCATGCTATTTCTTCCCCTGCTGTTACTCACACCTTGTCAACTGTTTGAAATGGACCATCCTGATTATCATTACAAAAGTTTTTTCCTCCTGCTGATAATAGCCCACCTTAATTGATTAGTCTTGTTAGAGTTGGTATGGTATCTCCCATTTTTTCATGTTCTGTGTGTGTATGTGTGTATATATATATAATCTTCCTACTGTATTTTAAACTGCATGCATCTGATGAAGTGGGCTTTAGCCCACGAAAACTTATGCTCGAATAAACGTGTTAGTCTCTAAGGTGCCACAAGTACTCCTCATTTTTTTTGCTGATACAGACTAACACGGCTGCCACTCTGAAACCCATCTCTGCTATGAATCTAAACCTCAGTGAATTGAACTCATGTCTGTATATACATTGATCTTTTAATCATTTTCTCTCTCTCTTGTTTTTTAATAAATTTTAATTTAGTTAATAAGAACTGGCTGTAGCATGTATTTGGGTAAGAGTTGAAACATTCATTAACCTGGGAGGTAATGTGTCCGACCCTTTGGGATTGGTAGAACCTTTTCTTTTATATGATGAAATAAGACTTTCAGAAATCATCGTACACCTCTACCCTGACATAACGCGACCCGATATAACACGAATTTGGATATAACGCGGTAAAGCAGTGCTCCGGGGGGGCGGGGCTGCGCACTCCGGTGGATCAAAGCAAGTTCAATATAACGCGGTTTCACCTATAATGCAGTAAAAAATTTTGGCTCCCGAGGACAGCGTTATAGCGAGGTAGAGGTGTATCTGATTTAGGTACCTGGATCGAGGCCTGAGGCTGGATCACTTTAAGGGAACTGTGTTGTTTCGACTTCTGAGTAACCAGTAAGGTAATGAAGAAGCTGTTTTATGCTGGCTTGGTAAATCTAAGTATTGGAATATCCACCAGCTTTATGGGGACTGTCTGCCCCATTCTTTGCAGTTTACCCTAACTGAGTGACCTCAGCTGGCGTCCAGACACAGCATTAAAAGAGTGAAGCTGGTTTTTCTTAACTAGTATGCAAAATACTCAATAAAAATGCCTACTAAGCTTCCATTCCTATGCTTCATTCTAGTTTGAGGCCTCACGGTTAAATTTAACAGCTTTATTTTAGGTAAGAAAACATCATATAATACAGTGGAAGATGATAGGAAAGTACTGACATCTGCTTATCTTGTAATTTTAATACATTAGAACATGCAAATTGAGAAGAAAGTGTTTAGGAAAGAGCAATAATCAAAACACTTTCATAAGAAAAGGCACCTTTTTATGGGTTGAAGCCTATTCCAACCAACAAGCTCTCTCAGTAATTGTCCAAGAGTTGACAGTGGTAACAGACAAAACCTTCAGAGAAACGTATTTTACTCATTCAGTTCTTGCAGCAACACAAACTCTTCCCTCTTTCACATAAACCTGAATTATATATTACTACTCTGCTACATATAGATCTTCCTGGATCTCTACATACATAGTGTATGTTTTCCCTCAATTTATAATTAATTGTCAATAAAATGTCAGAAAAGAAGTCTCACAAGACCACATAATTTAGTTACTTTCACAATACTGTCCTAAGGTATTTTACAATTTCAATGTTAACTGCTTTCATACAATATCTTATTACTATTCCTACTTATCCTCTTATACCTTACTGCACTACTTCCTTCCCATCTGCCAAAGATGCCGCCCACAACTACCCTTTTTCCATTTTCTTCCATGTATGGAAATATATATATTCCACAAACTAGTCTGTCAGCTCACTACTCTATCCTGCTTCAAAGACCACTTCAAACAGGAACCCTATCATGATCCCTGCAGGAGATTACCAACTGTTAATGTATAGCCAAGTAGGGACTACCAATATCTACTTTATTTATACCCATGAAATAAGTAAAAACTCTGAATGACTCAAAACCATCTAACTGTGTATATTAACTAGTCTATGTAACCAAGCACTCCTATCACTGTTACCTTCATCCTCCTTCCCCATTCCCTTTATCATCTGTCATATCTTGTCTTATAAGACTGAGCTATTTAGGGGAGTGATTGTCTTTTACTATATGTTTGCATAGTGCCTAGTGCTGTATGTGATTGGGACATCTGTCGGTAATACAAATAAACCATTTTCACTAGCATATAGTTATACGCAGTTAATATAAACTATTTAACAGGATGCAATCTAAAATAGTCTAGATCCAGTAGTTTAGGCCCAACATTTAGGTTTTGAAAAAGGTTTTACTTAAGAACTTTATTTGGATTCTAACACTATGCAGTATTCATAATGCACCTATCACAAAATTATGCTAGTGCACATAAATCAAAGTAAAATTCACTAGTCTATGTTCATTATTGAATAATTACAGGCAATCCATGCATCAAAAGGTTTAAATTCTAATTCAAGTCCAGACAATACAGATCAAGCAAAACACTGGATGAAACTCAGATTGGTGCAGATCTCCATGAGATCACCTTTAAATAGCTTAGAAATAGTGTAGTTTAAGGAGAAAGTTAAAGGTAGAGACCTCTTGGCATAAAAGAACAAGAGGTAGTGCCATGCACAAAGGTAACATGGAAGACGACAAGAGCAGAAAAGGAAAAAAGCAGGTGGTTAAAAGCCAGGCTTGAAAAGAGTGTAATGAGTGGCAAAAGACGACATGGAAGAACAGAAATGGAGGAAGGAATGGAGTTGTGCAGGGCTTTGACAGCCAAGGAGAGAGGATTTAGGAGGTAAAGTTCATTCAGTGGTTCACCACAAAGGCTGAGATTACGATGAAACATTTTGGTAGGTCAAAGTTGGGACAGTAGATTTGGGAGGCACCTTTAAGGAGCTGTGTTGATGAAAATGTGGGTAAGGTTAATATTGCCCAGGGACAGAGCCTATATGTAAGACGAGACTGAGAACAAAATCCTAAAACAGTGATAAGTTTACTACTTGATGAATTAAATACAGTGAATAAGACATTCAAGTAGTACACAAATGATATAAATGGTGAAACCTTCTTTCTGTTGGATGATTTTTAGTAATAAATATGGCAATAAATATGGCATTTTAAAAAATGATTACGAATATGATGGTATCGTTTTCAAACACTTTACAAAGAATATAATGTTCACAGTTTAATGACAGAATATTTTACTGCTATAAAAATGATTTTTTAAGTATCATCCATCCATATGAGATGTTTCTTACACTATGCATGAAGAGATCAGTGAGAATGCAGATTATATCTATCACACAGATTGCATTCTGTATGTGTGTTATTAGTGTAATACAACTGCTGATCTCCCAGGAAAACAAACAAACATGAGAAAACTGGGGAGGAGATGGGGGTCACAGAATAAAATCTGATGACTGTATTAAACAAAAGATTATAAATTGCAGGACCAAGAGAAGTGTTGGTCATAAAATATGATCTGAAAAGTCACAGTCATTTAGGCACAGGCTTTTCCAGGTACTTTTAGGGGGAGGAGTGTTAAGGAAAGTGAGTAGAGTTTTTGTGGGGGGAGGATAAGCTAAAAGAGTATGGAATTTAAAGAGCATTAGTAAGGTGCTAACAGATAGGGGGAAGAAGTGAAAACAGAGAAGCTGGATAACTGCTAGAAGGAATACTCTGTACTGGATTCTGAAATGAACAAGACACCAGTGAAGATTTCTCAGAATAGGAGTGGTGATGTGTTCTGTTCATGGGTATGAGTAAGAAACTAAATGAACACACATGATCATTGTTCTTTAGATCAAATGACCCTCATTAGACATTAATAAGTAACAATGAATAGGGTTGGTGTAAACGCCTAAGGTATACTTAAGGACATCATGCCAACATTTTCACTGAAAGATAGCTAAATGGAAACAGCTACATCTTATCCCTTGATTACTCATGACAATGATTACTTTGATAAACATATTGAAGCATTTTTTCAGTGATATATCATGCTAAAAATATTGAAAAAATACTCTTAGCACACCACTTCTAGTCATGCTGGTGTGATAAAATCAGCGTGACATGGCATTTACCAACGGTGGTTTTTACCAGGTAAAATCATATTGTTTAGTGTCCCAGGAAAAGCTAGTTAGTCCCAGTATATGCCATTATCTATTTTAAAAACTGCTTCTTTAATAGACACCACAATATACTTAGTTTTAGTTACATATTCAAATGGTGATTACATAAAGCAGTAGATTTGGAGATTTTATTTGTACAACTCTAAATTAAAGTAAAACTGCAGTGAGCATAATACTAATATGTCAGTATAATAGTGAAGATTAGAATGTCTGTATACATTTTGATTTGGTATTTTCTCAAGCAAGTTATAAGTCATTACTCACATTTCAGTTTTCAATATTACATAAACAAAAGCCCAAAACATATTATATGAAAACAAGAATAATGCAATGTGAAGCATGAAGCATGCAGAGTTTCAGACTAGCAGTCCAGATCCATTTGGCCATGCAACATTCTGTAGCAGAGGACCAACTTTGATGTAGTGGACAGAGCAAACCTATCCCTCAGCTTTGAATGGATGTATCTAAAGTTTGAAAGAATTCATTCTACGCTTGCTGAACTTGCTGGCCACTGAAGCAATTATTTTTTCCCAGTTTCCTGGTCCAAATCAGGGTTAAGTTGGTATTTACCAACATCCTGTCCTAAATTAGTTATTCCAAGGAAATTGCCAACCTTGGATAAGATGGACTTTTAGAATATCTTGTAGTTACATTCACTTTATATAATTGGTTGAGAACATCTTTTTCCATATATTGCAGGATCAGGGCCTCAGACATTATAAATAATAAGGAATCATCTTACCTTTATTTCCCTGTCCTTTAGGTCTCTGTATATAAAAAGGTAAAAAATAAAAGGAAAAATATTAATAGGAAAATTAGCAAAAACTAAAATCCTTGAATTTTCCATGCATGGTTTACCTTTGCTGATTTTATCATTTAAAGGAACAGTCAACTTAAATTACACCCAAAACTTAAAATATGGTAAAAATACATTTTAATAAAATCCAAGACAAACAGAAATGTCTCCATGTCTAAGAAGGTCTAGTAAAAATAACTGTGGTTTTCAATCAAAAACATTCCTCTGCAGTGTTTGAAGCCTAAAAGCTGCAACACTGAATCTGCAAGGTAAATTGGTTTTGTTTTTTTATTGTTCAAGGTGAAAGAAAAGCACTAAACAAATAAAAGTAAAATAAAATTTTAAGAACAGCTTCCCTTTTAGTAGGCTAAGGCTATTGCAAATATAGAAACTTGTTTACAGCATGTGATCTTTTAAACTGACAGATGGGCACTACTGTTACTGAAGAATGTACCAAAATTTACAACGTTTAGCTCAGTGAGGCACACTTTTAATATGCTTTTCAGATACTCAAAGGAATGTACAGTAATAAGGCAAGACATCTAGTGGCCTGAGCATTGGGCGGGGCGTAAGACAATCAGTTATGTATGCCCAGTCCTGTATAATCATGCTCATTTCCACAGAGGAAACAGAGATAATATCACAGAGTGTTGTGAGGATTAGTAATTATAAAGCACTTTTAATCTGTCAGGCAATAAACATTATTATAACAGAGAAGGTTATATCTTAACATCTTGTATAAAATAAAATTCTGTTTGGAAAAAACAAAACTGCTAACTCAAAGTTCTAATGCATCCACCACCTTTCCTCTGGCACATACATTTCACTAAGCCGCAGTGGGTCTCCCTTGGCTCCATCACCCTTTAATGACTTGCTCATTTGTTAGTCACTTTCTCTTAATCCAGACAAAATGGAAAAAACCCTTAGCTCTAAAAAAATTCCTTCATATCCAAGCACATACCAGACACAGGGACGCAGAGCCCACCCCAAGAGATGGTGGAGTTGTGGGCTAGTGGCCCACAAAAAGAACGGGATGAAAGAAAGAGAAGGCACTCGCAAATAGGAATGAAGAACAGAAAAAACACACTGCTAGGAAGCAATATGGCAGCCCACACAGGCAGAGGAACTATGGAGCATGTACAGTATACAGTACAGATGCAAAGAGGCACAGACAGGATTTGAGAGGGGAGAGGAGGATGCAGGGGCAGAACATTTTGGGTAGTGGCAGAGGCCCAAGAAGGAGGCAAAGGCCTAGAGGGGGTAAGGGGCAAGAGGTAAGGAGGCAACAGAGGCCCAGTGAAGGAATAGGTAGAGAAGGAGACAACTGAGGCCCAGGGCAGGGAAGTGTGGAAGACAAGGAAGCACAAACCCAGGGAGGGGAATGTCTGGGGGAAGAGAAGGTCACGCAGAAGAGAGTTTTGAGGAAGGGGAGAAGTCAAAGGCCCAGAGAGAAGGGGGGGGGGGGGGGGGGGGGGGGGGGGGGAAAGAGGACTAAGGACAGGAAGAGGGAAAGGAGGCAGCATCACAGACCCGAAGGGAGTTTTGGGTGTACGGGGGAAGAGAAGTCTCAACCGTTACCCAAAGCGTGGGTGGCGAAGAAGGGGGTAGCAAAGACCCAGATCCAAAGATAAGGGAATTGTTGGGCATACTGGGGGAAGACAGAGTCCTAAAGAGGACGTGGGCCCAGAGAGAGGGATAAAGGGGAATCAGAAGCGCAGAGGAGGAGAAATGAAGGAGGACGCATCAAAAGACAAGATGTTGGGGAGCAGGAGGCAGAAGCCCTGGGATGGGGGATGCAAGGAGGCTCGGAGCCGGGGAGGGAATCTGGCGCGGCTCAGATGCGGCTATAAATAGGGGACTGCGGCTGCCTAGATCCTCCCCCCGGGGGGAGAAGGTGAGGAGCCCACGACGCTGAGCGCGGGCGGCGCTGAGCCGCGCTGCCGGCCGCGGGGATGAGGCCCGGGAAGCCGCGCTGGCCGCCCGACGCTGGACAGGGCCCGGCCGGATTCCGACCCGCCTGGCCGCGCAGGCCCTTCCGCCTGGGGCGCTTCCTCCTCCCGCCCTGCGCCCGGCGGCCCGTACCTGATCGACGCTAGTGGCTGACATTCTTCACGGGGAACCGCGATCCCCTCGTTCCGCCTGGGCCTCGACTGACTCCCGCACACACCGATTGCGCCGCTCTCTCCGCTGCCGCTTGATTGTCGCCGCCGCTGCCGCCCGGGCTCGCCGCCGCCGCTGATCGGGTTCCCGCTGGAAGGGGCCGGCCGGACGCAGCGCTGCTTCCCCCCCTGCTCTAGGCGCCGCTTCCCCACAATGGCGGACAGGCTCCGGCTCCCACTTCCGCTCCCGCCCTGACCTTCCGCTCCGCCGACGTCGCTACCGACCTTTCCCTTCCTCTCTCCGCCTCCATGTCACGTGAGGCTGGAAACGGACCCGCGCGCGCACCATACTAGGGACTCAAAAAGCGGGGGGAGTGGAGGGACAAAGTGGCGCCGATAGCGACTGCGCGCCCCAGCTCTCCAGGACGCGCACGCGCACGAGAAAGGAGGCTGGTGGAGAAGCCAGAGAACGCTCAAGAAGGGAGCTGGAGCTGTCTCAATTTTTTCCAATGCGCATGCTCGCTGTGAGCTGTGAGGGACAGCCTCCAGGACCCCACAGACTGCGCATGCGCATATGAGAAGCGTCTCGTCTCAAGAGGTTTGGGCCAGCTGATTCCTGTCACTAGTGGGGCAGTCAGCCAGCTGTCCCTGGTGGCAGACGCACTGACGGGCTGGGGGCATTTTACAATGCTGGGGCTGTTTGCTACAGATCTGAATTATTCCCCGTGCAGCTCTAGAGGCTCCCAAAGAGGAAATGGAGAGAGATAAAGGGGACAACTTATTAAAACTTGCGGAACCTACCATTGTGTTTATATACAAATTGTGCCCTGTGGCTCAGGGACATGATCTGAGCATGTGTGCCTGCGCCCCACTAACTACTTGAGCCGTCCCCCTCTGTGTGCACATAGCTAATGTTGATGCAATCCCTCTGTGCACCTAGATACCGGTGTGCCCCAACATAATCATGTGTGTAACCCCAGTGAGCAAATTTGCACCCTGGTGAGTGAATGTTGAGTTTGTGTATCCCAGTAATGTGTGTAATTCCCTGTAACTACATACAGTCCCTCTTTCTGTGCACCTCACTAATCCTACATGTTATCACTCTGCACCTGGGTAATTGTGTGTGAAATCTCCTTGTGCATGTGTCTGTGTAATTGTGTTCAGTACCCATACATCTGTACCCAGGTAATCATATGTGCATACGTATGAGTACTGAACACACAATTACATAGATACATTCACCAAAGTAATGCGTACAAACCCCATATGCTAACATTGTGCTTGCAGTTCCTGTGTACGTTCATATATTGCTGCTGTAATTTAGGTCCAAAAGTTCTGAAAATAGGAGCCTCATTATGCATTTGGTAGTAGTGGGTTTCGATCCTGACCTTTATAATGTGGACCACAGGCAGTCATGCTTCTAATTGAGCTATGCAGTGTTGTAGCTGTGTTGGTCTCAGGATATTAGAGAGCCAAGGTGGGTGAGATAATATCTTTTATTGGACCAACTTCTGAAGTTGGTCCAATAAAAGATATTATCTCACCCACCTTGGCTCTCTAATTGAGCTACACTGCTTGAAGAGACTACAGGTTTTAAACTGCAATGCACCATCAGGATCAAAATGCCCTCGTTGGTGAATCATGACAACTCGTAATTTTTATCATGAGTATTACAATATTTGGTGTTTTTCTTAAAAAGACCCAGCTCCTGGAATCATGTTATTACATGAAAATTTCAACTTTTATTTTTTAAAAACCCACATTATTAGCCCTCATGGTTGTGGACAAAGGCTCAAAAAGAAGGAAACTAAAGTCTCAAGAACTAGATGGCAAACAAGAGAATCCCATACTTACTGTTTTTTAAGATTTCATTATTTGTAGGTCAATTTAGTGATTTTGGGGGAGCTGACTGATCATTTTTGAATACTGGTTGCTGTAAATATTGCTACTGTTTGTAGTTAGTTGTTGGCTGCATGTATGTGTTCTTTCTGTATGCTGTCCCAACTCTGCGCAGATAGCCGACACAGCAGACCTTGATCGAACTACTCACAAAGACCACAAGACTTGGTTTGTAGCAAAGACACCCGGCCAGATTTATTGTAGACGAAGCACAGTCCTCACTCCCTGGATCACTGTCTACACTAGCACATGTATGCCCATAACAATGTATGGACCAGCTCAGTGAATGGCGGGACTTTCCATTCCCCCCTCGGCTGGACAGAGACCCCTCTGTGACCCTTCTTCTATACCCTGATACAAACAAGTTACGTATTGTCCGTCTGACGTGGTTAGCTACCACCCTTTACCTTGTACATGTTGGTTCAATCAAAATATCTCTATTCATCACCCGGTCATCCTAACCTTATCTTTAAGAGGGGTCACTCTCTCCTTGTATCAGCTTTGGGGAGAGTGTTTGTACAATACTTGGTAGCGGGGGTTCTGGTAAACCCTTCTGGAATGTGTTTGTGTGAGTGTCCTGTGCCTAGTGCTTCTCAGGAATGTGTGTGTCTTTGCAATACCATCCCTGTTCTTGCCAGGTTCTGTGAACTTGCAAGCAGGCATGTTTTATAACAGGGCTTGACTTCTGCTCAGAGCAAATTTGCTAACTACCCATTTTGCTTTGTATCAACAGGGCCTGACCACTACTTTAGCTCAGGGCTGAGGCCTCATACCCAGCCTCATGTTTCAGGCTCTCTCTTTCTACTACACTGTTATCCAAATGAAGCACTGTTCAGTGGTACCTGTTCAATACAATGCAGCAGTGGCAGGATAAGAGAAAATGGTAGGAGCCTTAGATTTTTTTTTAAACTTACAATTAATTTGGCTTCTGTGAGACTAACCACGTGCCCCAGGTTGTAATATTTTGGTGGGTTGGAGGCTGTGCTGGAAAGGAACTCTGTGCCCCTTCATCTTATCTATATCACTAAGAATGTGGTAGAGTGAAAATTATCCTTTAGAAGAATGCAAGTTCAGCAGGATTCCAATCTATACTGCAAGCCTCACAGATTCTTAGGCTCAAATGAACCTTTTTGATGGGAATATTATAAGACTCTGAGGACTCACCAGAATGCTCTGTGGCAATTAGTTTGTAATATAATAGGTCAAGCTGGAGCATTAGGTAGCTCTAGAGATTTTTGCAGATATGTATGGTTCATTTTTTGAAGTGCATTAGGCCTATGTGTAAACTCATTTTTCTATACCATTATAATTGTTACATCAATAAAATTACTTTACATAGGATGTGAACCATTATATTTTGATTCCAACATCCACCAGTATTATACTATAGAGCATAAGATTTGCATTATAGATGTCCATAACATACACACAGTGCAAATGTAGTCTTGGGGAACCCACTAGATGATCAGAAAGCTGAAGAAAAGAACAGTTCCCTTTATTTAGTCATGAAATCATTAGCTTGTTATCAAAATCTTTCCTTTGGCCTTTTGGATTTTTCTGAACACTACTGTCAGTGGCTGATTTAACTTACAGAGTAAAAAAGGTGTCTAAGTTAGCCTCAAGAAACATTTTTTCCTTCAGTGCTAAAGACAAAGACTGCAAGAGAAAAAAAATGTGCTGTATTTTAAAAACAGCTAGGTTTTAGAACACCGTTGTTAGGTTTTCAAAGAACACGGTGATATGAGGTATAAATGCTTAGATCAATAGATTCTCTCTCGGTCAAAGTTGAAAGATGCATGCCAGAGAGTATATTGACTATACATGGACATTAAAATTGGAAGTCAATGCACTACAGAAGCAAGGGGAAGAATATGCTCGGAAGTGAGGTATTCTTCTTGGTACATTTGTTAGGAACGAGGACATCTAGTCCTGGGACTGTGAAAGTTCATAGAAAAAGACTGTATAAAAAGGACTGAAATTATCAGGATTTTTTTTTAAATTGCAACTGTATGTAATTAAGAAATAGTTATGTTTAGTGGAAAAATTAAATATATTTATCTATTTAACTCTATACTACGACACTATTAAAGTAAGTTTAATTAGTGGTTAGATTTACAAAAATAATTAAGACTTGAGAGATACTTGTAATTATTTTAAATGAGTTAATAGATTCATAGTTTCACAGATTTTAAAGCCAGAAGGAACCATTAGGATTATCTACTGTGACCCCCTGCATGATACAGACTAGAGAACGTCACCTGGTAATTGCTGCATCAAGGCCATAACTTCTGTTTGAACTATAGCATATCTTTTAGAAAGGCATCCAATCTTGATTTAAAGACTTCAAGTAATGGAGAATCCATCACATCTCTAGGTGAATTCTTCCAATGGTTAATTACCTTTACTGTTATTTAATACAGTCTTGTTTTAGGGAGAATTGTTCTTTTCTTATTCTTCCTTAAATTAACCTTTGGTATTTGAGAAATTTCAAATATGAACTTCTCAATGCAGTAGTGAGTGATTCTACAGTTCCCTTAACCCACCTTTTTTAGTGTAGTTTCAGGTGCAGCTCATTTACTTTGTTTAGTTTTGAATAAGTCATATTTGAACTACAACTGACAACTCAGCAGCTCTTCACTGAGATTTTCACCATTTGGCATTTACTGTACATACTGAAGTGACATTTCTGTATTTTTTGTAACCAGATCATGATCTGAATATCAAAGTTGCAGAATTTCCTAAGTCTTTAAAGGCCAAAGTGACCTAAGAATGTGTTGACTTAAATATATTGGTGAAAATTATCAGACAAATGTCAGTATTTTGAACAGAAGATACAACACCTATTTTGTATAGGAATAAAAGTTTCCTGTCATAAAAATCACTGTCCTATCCTTAGAAAATCCCTCTTTCCAAAGCTACTATACATACACATACAGTAAACAAACATTACTGTCAGTAGCCAGATGGATTTAGATAATTTCTTCTTAAAAAGAAATACATGAATAAAAGCAATAAATGTACTCAATACAAGGGATGCGAGAGTACTTCCCAAGTGCACAGAACAGAGTAATTATTAAGGAGATAATAAATAGTACTCTATAAACAACTAAGTTAAATTACATCAAAATATTCTGAGGTGTATCCTCAGCATTTAGATTTTTGCCATGCTACATTTGTAACTGGATATGATCTTGCGTTCCTATGTTTCTTCCCTTAGTAATCTTAGAAAAAGCAAACGGAAGCCTTTAACACTGTAAACAAGACAGGAAAATAATAAACTCATTAAAATAGGTCATATTTAATAATGTGTTACATCTTTCCATGGGTTTAACTTTAATGGTCCAGAGCTAAATTACACCCTCTAAATCCTTGCATAGAGGAGAAACTACACATAGGAGTGATAGGAGACGGAGTCCCCCTGCAACAGCATCTCTAACTTCTCTAGATACTGCTATATTTCCCTGATCCGCTTCCCCATGCCCCCAGCACCTTCTTTGCCCAAATCTCAGGGCCCTCAATTGCTCAGTTACAGCAGCCAGCCAGTAGCTCCATCTTATTTCCTAGGACCCTGCCAGCAGCTGCTCTGTACAAGGTACTAACAGTTCTCTCAGCCCTCCAGGAACACAGTCCTTACTCCTTGGGCTCCCAGCAGCATCTAATTCTACTCTGCCCTGCAGCTCCCTTTTATCTGAGCCTGCTGGGCCTGGATTGGTTGCTCCCTGCAACTCCTCCCTGATTGGCTGTGCTTCACGCAACTTCTCTGGGCCGCTCAGAGGACTCACCTCCATCTCTTCTTCCAGGGCAGGGCATGGTAGGCACCCCATCACAGAGTGCTTTCTTTGTTGTTAAATGAAGTGGGTGCATTATTGAGCTTCTCATAACTTTTCTCCGAAATATTTTAGTTAAATAGATATTAACATCAAGAAAGGAGCTTAATTAAAAAAAATGCCTAAATTTATGCTCCTAAATAAGTGACCTAATTTTCAAAAGTACTGATTATCCAGCAATACATAATGGGTTTAGGAACCTAACTTTAGGCACTTCTTCAAATCTTGGCCCCAGATTTTAAATCCCCTCTTAATTACTTAGGTTTGACATCCTTGGTAGTTATGATGCCATAATCCTACCTTTTCTTCAGCCAGCCACTCAGGGCTGGCGCAACCCATTAGGCGACCTAGGCGGTCGCCTAGGGTGCGAACATTTGAGGGGCGCCCTGGCCAGCCGTGGAAATTTGGGGGCGGGACCTTCCGCCGCCGCTGTTGGGGGCGGCATTTCGGGGGCGGGACCTTCTGCCGCCTAGGGCGCCGGAAATGCTGGCGCCGCTACTGCAGCCACTCAGTACTCCAGGAAATNTGTTGGGGGCGGCATTTCGGGGGCGGGACCTTCTGCCGCCTAGGGCGCCGGAAATGCTGGCCCCGCTACTGCAGCCACTCAGTACTCCAGGAAAGACAAAACCAGATTTTCTTTGCAAAAAAGGCAGAAATGTATTTTTTTAAAAGGCACACACAATTTTCAGGCTGTCTTTATAAAGAAACAAAAGAAGGCAAAAGCCCATTTCCACCCATAGTTTGTGCTGCAGGTCACCTTGAAACCTAGATTGGAGAAAACAGTGCAGAATTGAATGTGGATATTTTATTTTAGGCGAGTAATGTACTACATTATTTGCCTACTTATTGTACCCTTTAGTCGCAAAAGTTTCTTTAGTACTGTTTGGCCTGTGACATTTAGCACTCCTGCACAGCAGCCCAGGCTTTCAATTCCTGTTTCAGTAACATTTTGTTTTGAGGAATTATGGGTAATTGTAGGCCAGTCTGGTCCCATTTGGGCACCTAACTTCTTAGGCTCCTTTGAAAATCCCAGCCTTAGGTGGTAATGTGTTTTCCTGAGAAAAAGCTTAGAGACGACAGTTCCAGCTCACAGAGAAGCATGACCTGAATTTATTATTTCCTTTGTTACTCATGAACAATGTCAGATGTCAAATTTCATGATCAGCTCAAAGAAGAGCTGTCTGAACTCTCTCTCTCCCTGACCTCTGAATCAAGGATATTCTCATAGTTATACCCATATTTGCTACATCAAACTAGACAACAGTCCCATTTAGCTGTTTAATCTATAAACTTACTGTGGTACTTATTTCAGAAAAAAGGTTAAAAAATTAGTGAGCAGATAAATGTTTCTACCCTTAATAGAAGGGGAGTTCCTCATCATGCACAATCAGGCAGGCTACCAATAGCCATAAAACATTTCCTAAGTGTTGCCTTAAATGTAATAGCGTCTCTCTTTCTGCCTTCGTTTGGTTCATATTGACATCTGGACAAAAAAAACCTTTTTATTTTGTGGCAGTTGCCATGTCACAGAACTGACTTGTGGGACATTTTTTCCCCCAAAATAATTACTGATTATTTGCAGTGTGCAAGAGGCTACCATTATTTTCCATTGGTGCCTTCTTTGTCCATTCTTGTCCTTGAGTCCGACAATGACAGTCCTTGGTAGAATAATGTTTTTGGCTCAGTTCCCAGCATCTATTCCACCTCGTGTTACATTAAGCTGATTTCTAAACTTGGAAAAGTTTGATCAGTTTTATAACCTTGTAAAACTTGTTAAAAAGCTGCTGTCCCTGATGCGTCTCTTTTTCTTAGGGCTTTCTTTGCTAGGTACTTTAGTTTGTTAGTGGTCAGATTTAGGGGTCATATGTTGTACTAGATGTGCTATATAAAATAACCTATCAGGTAACTGGAAGGACATCCGTTCTAAAGCAAGCTCCAAATTAGCTTGCTGTGACTAATACTTGAAAAATAAAAATAATTTCTCATCCCACACTTTATCCCTATTTATAGACACTTATCTGTGTGGGTGCTCTGACTTCAGATGGGCATTCTATTAAAGTTCTGAATAAGTCAAACCTTTTTTGTAATTCTAGGGCTAGTGTTTAGAACCTTGTTGTTAAAGCTGCATCTCAATTACCTCATAATTTCTTTTAGGGGTTTATAATAGCTTATTTATAGAAGTATGTAATATCAGTTAGACCTCTATAAAAATATATAAAAAAATTCACTCCAGCCTAAAAATCAGATAAATCCCAGTCCAGAAGCAATATTTTTTTTTCAGTCATGGTTGCTTTTTTGAGAGGGGAAAGAAGGAGATCTTAGAAATATTGATCATTCAAGTGACAAAACAAATAAAAATAGGTCAAGAACAATGTTTCCTATTTAAGTGTGTATGTGAAAATATTCATGTTATCCACCATTCTCTAGGCATTTATACTCCACTCATCGGGTACTNAATCACACAGCAGGAGACATCTTCTTTTGCTTATAACACCAAGAACTCATTTCAGCCTGCCCCCTGATCGAAAAACCTCTCCCCAGGTTTCTTCCAGGGTCAGAAATGATGCATTCAGCTGCTCCTTCCGGCTCTTTGTCTGTCTCTCCCAGTTTTTGTTCTGCCTCCCCTGGGCACACTTGGTCATAATAACCAGTGGAACCTTCCACTGACATCGTGCTAGTTTCTGGGCATATTCTATTAGGCTTTGTTTTAGGTATGGTCCCTTAAATGTGCTTACAACTCTCTCAAGTGAAGGGTGCATTCACACATCAGTTTCACCCAGCTCATAACAGTACAATATCACATTAAACAGGCTAGTCTTCTTTCAGAAGAGGGCAGAGAGGAACGCCCTGGTGTCTGCACAAAATTAATGGAGTTGTGACCACTGACACTGTGGCTGAATTTGGCCCTCAAAGCATGGGAGATAGAGTAGGGAGTTTTATCATTTTAATATGGGCTAAATGTATCAAAACTGTCATTAAAATATGCCAGCCCATGCACAAAATCTATCCACCCACCCTTTCATCATTATGATGACGGGGAAAAAATTAATCACACTGGGTACATAGAATTTTGCAAGGCTGGGTTAGTTTCTCTACGAAACTGTTTCTCTGGACCTGTCTGTGTGGGAGACTATAGCTCATGACTCAGGATTTTTGATATTTTTATTTGAGTCACTTGACTATAGCACATAAGTACAAACCTAGGGAAGGGGCTTAGTTAGCTTTTTAGCTGTAAATCCTATGACCTTTATCTATTTGGTGACACAGATCCAGAGCTTCCCACAAGATGATCATTAAAATAACATTTTTAGCCACTAAATAAAGAGAGACTTTTTGGGTGGGATTTTGGCATTTACATACTTACAAGAGAATATCATGAGCAAATGGATATAAAAATATGATTTTTCCTTTTTGATAAGGATAATAGGAGTACAACTTGAATTCTGTTTTAAAGTGACAATGTATTTTAATGCACACACCCAGACACAAATATCTCCTATATTAATAATCAAAATAAAGAGGGAAAACTAGTGATTAAAATTTAAAAGTAACCATACACTTAATAGGCATATCACTTAGTCATTGCTGCTCAACCAAATAAAAATACCTACCTGTTTTCTGTTGGACAGACTATGATTTAGGATTACTACTACATGTAGCTACACTTTACTGACAAAGGAGATCTGATTTACCTTCAATTATGTATTATAAAACTGTAATAAAATATATTCCTCTGCTAGAAGTATGTGAATAATACTTTAAAAAGCAAATAAAAGCAACTAAAAGAATGGCTTGCCTTCTAAATAAATATGAATCTCTTAAATACATGCCATATTAAGTTCAGTGAACCCACTAGTGTTATTGGTTAGTACACAACACATTTTTATCCAAAACCCAATTCTACATACTTGTCTAAAGGACATATACAGTTTCTTCTAGGATCCTTACTTCTCTCTTTAGTGTTAAATCAGTTAAATTAGGTTCTGGTCAACTGCCTTAACACCAATACGTTTGGTCCACTCTGTACAGTTTTCACAATCTGAAGATCTTGTACCACTCTGGCTTTCTCCTCTCAATTCATTAATTAATTTTTGATTGCCACTATTTTGATCCACCAGACTTTGCTAGTTGTATCTTACAAGTGGCTACACTGACTTTGACATTACAGTACTTTCCACATCCTAGGCTTACAAACATCACTCCACCCTTTTTTATTTTTAAAAGCCTGAGAACACTTTCATTTCTCTAGATCTTGATTATAAGGAATATTGCCTAGCCCTTAATTACCCAAGACATGTCTACTGAAGTATTTGTGACTTGGTCCAAGTCCATTGAGTTGGGAGAGACAAGACAGTTTGCTGGTAAAGCATTTAGTTTTGGGTGCTGACAGCCTATTAGTTCACAATCTTTTTAGATGGTTCAACATTTTCAATCACACCGTCTTCTAAACCTCAACTTCCATCATAGCAACTTCAAATATTTCAAATACAATTTCACACATACACACAGTTCTCGGAAGTAAAATACTTGGTGCCTGGGTACTGTATGATGCAATGATATTAAAATGAAATTCTGCATTTAAAACCAACAGCACCTTCCCTGTTTAAATAAAACCAGCGACAATAGTCTTTATGTATGTTAGAGAAATTGCTCAAATGATTGCTGTGTCAGGCCCTTCTATTCAAGCTATTTGTCCAGGTTTCCTTTATTACTGACTAATGCACCTTCTTTGCTTGCTTATATTACCCCTGAGGGAATTCTGTGCCAAAAAAATTCAAAATTCTGCTTACAATATTTTAAAATTCTGCAAACTTCTGAAATTTTTATTTGGAGGCTCCAGCATGGCAGTGGGGAGCACAGGCCACTGGCTACACAGAGGTGGGAGATCACCCTGCAGCCCCACCCCCACTCCAGGGACACAGACTCGGCAGTGAGACTGCACCCAACCCTGTCATAGTGCAAGGGCCAGGCTTGCCCCAGAAACAGCCCGCGGCCCTACCCTTCCGCACCAGACGCAGCAGGTGTGGGCAGGCAGGCTCAGCCTGGCAGGATCCAAATGTGGAGGGACTTAGTGTGGGGGGATTCAGGTGTGGGGTGAGAGTGGTTGGGTGGGGCAGTCTGGGTGTAGGCGGCTCAGTGGGGTGTCCGGGGGGGATCTGGATGCACAGGAGCTCGCTGTGCAGTTCTAGGTGCAGGGGGAATAGGACTCTTCAGGGGGCCCCAGGTGAAGGTGGTTGGGGCTCAGCAGAGTGGGTCTGGGGGGATGGGGATCAGCAGGGGGGGGTCTAGGTATGTGGGGCTCAGTGGGCTGGCAGTCTGGGTGCGAGGGGGCTTGTCAAGGTTGTCCAGGTGCAGGTGGGCACTTGTCGGGGTGGGGATTTGAGTGTGGGAGGCTCAGTGGGGTGGGGTACAAAGGTAGGGGTCCAGATGCAGAGGGTGGAGTTTGTTGGGGCCATCTGGATGCAGGGGGACTCCACATTCAGGGAGTGAGGCTCAGCGGGGTGGGGGTTCACATGCAGGGGACTCGATGGGGGGTGGTTCTGGGTGCGGGGGTTCCGGATGCACAGGGGTTGGGTGGATGGGGGAACAGCTCCCCATATAGTTACTCCTCCCCCCACAGCTGAGGAGCAATGGGGGGCAGGAAGCGAGGGTGTGGGGGTGTGGAGCTTCCGTCAGTCCCGGGAGATTTCTGGGGGTGGGTCTGACCTGGCCCTGGTCACTCCTTGCAGGGGAAGAGAAGTTGAGCCTGGTGCTGGATAGGAGCCACCAGCCAGGGCGTCCCTATCCCCACCCCATCCCCCACAATGATTTACCTCTCTGCCAGCTGCTCCAGGCACACGAAACAACGTACCCGCACTACTCTTGTGGCTTCTCTTTGCTTCCCCATCAGAAAGTCATTTTTCTGCAGGGGAGCAAAGAAAACTGCAGGGGATATGAATCCTGAGCATGCACAGTGGCACAGAATTCCCCCAGGAGTATTATATGCTTTTCATTAATAAAATCCAGAGCTCTCAGTATCTCTTGCTGTCTCTAGTTTTAAAATAACTTTTTTGCTAGCTTCCTACATATAGATGTTTGTATTAATTGAACAATTTTAGATTAATTCAAAACTGTTAATTACATTTCATATAATTTTTAATGTTTGGGACACTGAGTGGGAATGGGGACATTTTATTTTGAGGTCCAGTATGAAATACTGCAAATATTTGGTGCATTGAACATCTAAAATAATCATATTATTGGTCTTTTACTAGTATTTGCAAGGACTGGCTTGATGTTTTGTACAGGACCAATCACACTAGCTAAGGATAGCAATACATTAATTATAATAATATTTAGAGATAAGAAACTGGTAGCTGCTATGACTGGCTTTGTAAACTAACAATATTTTTTTATATCAATTATTTATTTTCTTAAACAGATCCACTAGGTGGTGCTTGAACTAAGCTACTCTAGCTGTGCTTGTTTTGAATTACCAGGCCTAACTCAGAAACTTATAATGGACAGTAAATTGATTTTTGATGCTCAATAATTAATAATAATAATTAATAATAAAATTAAGCCTTTAAAGATCCATATGTCCTACTGCTCCATTTCTGATTTTACTTTAAGGGTGAAATCCTGGTCCCATTAAAGACAATGGAAAAAAACCTCACATTGACTTCAGTGGAGCCAGGATTTTACCCTAAGCCCACAAATACACACATAGCTATGAAGATGACTCTTAAAATGCATTTCCCAGTGCTGAGAAGACTCAAGGAAATGTGCCTCTCCAATCTACAATTTAGGTGTGGAAGAGGGAGAAAGAATATTTGTCCCCTAGCTCCATGCTCCCAGGTCAGAGGCATCAGTTCCCATCCTTTTTGAATCAGCAGGGTAGTCTCACTGGGGTTCCCTCAGCAACAGAATGCTGTTCTTTTACAGCAGCAGTGGAAGCTTCAAACCCCCTTTCACAAGGCATGTGATGGTGTAGTCTTCTGCACTCTGTGCTGGTGAAGCAAGCACCAGTAGAACCTTCACCAGCACCATTTCCTCCCTGTATAGCAGAAATGAGTAGCAGCAGACTTCACACTGCCTTATGCAAAGAGGTTGGCAAAAGCATCTTCACACAAGCATATCCGTCCTGCTTCTCCTCCTCTTTTAGAACGAATGTTGGGGCAGGGTATGCAGGAAAAAAAGTGTACAAGCTGGCAGTGGGGCAGACTGCAGATAGAGAGTTATAAAAGTCCGGAGAACATGCAAATCTATACTCAGAGTTGTAAACACATGTACTGACACCATATAAAATGTGTCATTTAGGATTAAGAGCTTGTGTTGGAGGTCTCTGAAGCACATAGGCTCTTTTCCACATATAAATCTGGAAACAGAGTAAGGTATGTAAATTCTGAGTTAAGATTATGCATATATGAGAGGTTACTCTGATGCTGCTAGAATACCTGGAACATTCAGGTTCCCATTTTTATGTTTACGACATTGCCTTTGAAAAAATTGCCTGAGAATATTGATCTTGACTAAAAAAAAAGTTTATTTAGGGCTTTGGAAAGATAGCCACCTATAGAGAAGAAATGAATCATTAACTCAGATGGCATCACATGAAAAGGGGATTTAGAGGCTACAGGAAAGAGTGGACACATTTGATTATATCTGTAATACATTTTTGGAACAATGTTGATATGCAGGCTTAGACTGTATAAAAGCTTCATCTCAGTCAATATGAAGTGATGGTTCAGTATCTTCCATCTACCCTCTCACTTTCTCTATCATTTTGAGTCAGATCAAAAGCTTTCTATGATATGTATACAACTGTTTTCTTTCTTCATTTTATGTTGCTGTTGCAACAATATAATAAAAAATTGAACATTAAAGTGTGAGTGTCCTGATGCTTTTCCATACACTTCACTTTGATAAAATTGAAGTCTGTGTAACCAAAAATCTCAACTGGGTTTGATGGGTTTATTAATTATTTCAAGATCTAGTTTGCTCTTTTCTAGTATCACTTCAGTTTCCTGGAGTACTGCTGTGGTGACATCTGTAGCAAAAGCATCAGAGCAGCACCCAGGTAGAATCCTAGCCTCTGCAATATGTCTGTCTCTACCTTGTGGGAGGGGGCATTCATGTCCCCCTAACATTGGAAGCAGAGTTTATGGGGGACAGAGTATTTGGGGAGCTGAAGAGAGGAACCTCCAGTCTCAGATTTGTGAGCCATTACAAGGAGGAGGGAGCTGTTGGTTGTACCAGGCCACTAGACGCCACTTCTCCAAATCTGCATTGGTAATTCAGAAGAAACACCCTCGAACAAGGCTATGTCTCCTGCCTGTGCCTCCCAGAATCACACTTATTGTCATCAGCTGTAATTTACTTTGACTAGTGAGAATTCTATATAATTCAAGTTTGTCTTAGCCAGGGGACAAAAAGGGGGCTAGCAAAATTTACTTGCCTTACATTTAATTTCTGTGGCAGTCCTTTAGAAATTCAGAGATTGATTGCTATAGTTCCCACAGAATCCCAACTGAGTATCATGGAGAAGCTGCATTTATATTTCACTCACAGAAGTGAACACAAGCATTCATTGGTGTAAGCCATTTTACATGCTTAGTTTGTTGCTAAAAGAAATAAAATAACTAATACAGCAGCGAGTAAGTCCCTAGACTATAGAAGGAAACCTTGCTGTCTTACTATTTTCTACTCCTGGGGGAATTCTGCACCAAAAAATGCAAAATTCTGCACCAAAAAAATGCAAAATTCTGCAAAATTCTGTATACATTATTTGTCAAAATAATGCAATATAATCACACCAGTTTCAATTGTTTTGGTAATTTATTTAAACTACAATACAGAAAAAAGTCACAATAACTATTCAGTGTTTCCTAAACACATGAAAGTTAATTTACAAACACTTGGTAACTAATACCCTGCATTCCAGTTATAGTCCTGGATTTTCATTTAAATTAGATTACAGAATACCAAACAGAAAAAAAAGGTAGAATGTCATTTTAAATTGCTGACTTTCACACATGAGAGGCATACAGTTTTGCTAATTATTGTCCTGGACCTGGCTGGGTACTTTGGGAAATGCTTGGTTCTGATTGTCCTGACATTTTATTGACTGATTGGAAAATATTGTATTTGCCCCCAAAGTCTTTTTGTTAAAACGGGTAAGTAAAATAAATCCTGAGCTGTAATCTAACCCCACTGTGCCACTTTGGCATAGGAAAAAAGTGAGAAACCACATAGATCTTCCTAGCTGCGGATTCCCTTACTGTAATTTATAATAAGGCGCCTTTACATCACTCTGGCAATGTAGGGGCCTTAAAACTTTCACAGGTTTTATGCTCCTGGAGGAATTGACTGAGAATGGGAACAGTTAACTAACTATAAGAAGATTAACAATGTTAGCAGGCTGCTACATTTNGCTTGGAAAAGAGAAGACTAAGGGGGGACATGATAGAGGTATATAAAATCATGAGTGATGTTGAGAAAGTGGATAAGGAAAAGTTATTTACTTATTCCCATAATACAAGAACTAGGGGTCACCAAATGAAATTAATAGGCAGCAGGTTTAAAACAAATAAAAGGAAGTTCTTCTTCACGCAGCGCACAGTCAACTTGTGGAACTCCTTACCTGAGGAGGTTGTGAAGGCTAGGACTATAACAATGTTTAAAAGGGGACTGGATAAATTCATGGTGGCTAAGTCCATAAATGGCTATTAGCCAGGATGGGTAAGAATGGTGTCCCTAGCCTCTGTTCGTCAGAGGATGGAGATGGATGGCAGGAGAGAGATCACTTGATCATTGCCTGTTAGGTTCACTCCCTCTGGGGCACCTGGCATTGGCCACTGTCGGTAGACAGATACTGGGCTAGATGGACCTTTGGTCTGACCCGGTACGGCTTTTCTTATGTTCTTATGTTCTTAAGATGTGGGGGAGGAGGAGAGAGACTAAGTATGTTTCCATTTTCTTCCTGGTTAGTCACAATAAGCAACAAGTTTTCCCATCCCTATGTTCAGGAGTTGCTGTTAGTTATTAAATGTGTCATATTCCTGGTGCAGCTCCAATAGGTTTTCCACCATGTATCACAGATATTAGGCTGTAGTGAAACAGCTTCTTTGAATGGCATTTTAAAAAAGAAGTACAGATACCGAGGAACCTGATGGAGAGTCTATACAAAGGATAGAACTGAATAAGTATAACTTGATAGTTGGCCAGACCAACACAGTTTCTGTAAGAGAAAAATTGTGCTTTTCTAGATGGCTTTTGACAAAGTTAATGAAGTAGAAGATAAAGATGACCCAGTGGGCATAATTTATTCAGTTTTCTGACAAGCTTTGTAAAAGGTTATCAAGGAAAATAAATAACCACTGGGTTTTTGCATGACTTAAACAGTGAATATGGGATGGAAAATGAAAAGCTACAGTGAATGGCTGCTTCTCCAACAGGAGAGCGGTTAATAATGGGCAACCCAAGGGTCTGTATTAAGACCATATTTTTTCTTATTTTAGCAAAAATAATTATTTATGTATTCTAAAAATAAGTGTATATGAGATGGGAAGACATCTGTTAGAAGCCAAAACTATTTCAGGTCTAGTTCCCATTGGGAAAACATGGTATTACTTCACAACAAGATATATTCAACTGAGAAATGCTTAAAGACACTACAATAGGAACATGTATTCTAATTATACTGGATTGTCACCTAATGCTAACCTTAGAGGAAGTACAAGAAATCCTTCTGGGTTGGGCCAATTTCTTTAATTCAACTTCTCCCTTCCCTTCCATGAGGCTCCTGCTATTCTCTTTTTGTTTTCTTATTTCCTTGCCATCACACCCAGTTCCGGTGCTCTGGTGGCAAAGAGGATGTGTCAGGGAACAGATTGACATGTGTGACCAGTGTGGGGCGCTCGTTAGCTTCACAATCTAAAAGGAAGTAAAAGGTTTATAGAAGTCACAGAGGGAAACATTAGGCCATCTAGTACATCTCCTTGAATATTGCCATACTATAGGTTGCAAAGATGGGAATCAGAGCTCTGCGAATCAGAAAGTAAGTACTTAAGGCACCTTCATTAATTTTTTTAAGTTGAACTCAATTAAGGAATCTGAAAAAAAAAAAATCAATAACCAACTGCAACAGCTGTGTAATTCACTTTTAATGAAATCAGATGAGTAAGCCGTTAAAAATCCCAACAAGTATAAATCTTGGTGACAAGTTGGTACCACATTAATGGACCCAAATACTGTTTCATATTCTAGATCGGGGTGGGCAAACCTTTTGGCCCGAGGGCCACATCTGGGTATGGAAATTGTATGGCAGGCCATGAATCGTCACAAAATTGGGGGCTGGAGTGTGGGAGAGGGTGAGGGCTCCGGCTGGGGTTGTGGGCTCTGGGGTCGGGCCAGAAATGAGGCGTTCAGGATGCGGGAGGGGGCTCCAGGCTGGGGCAGGGGGTTGGAGTGCGGGGAGTAAGGGGTGAGGGCTCTGGCTGGGGTGCGGGCTCTGCGGTGGGGCTGAGGATAAGGGGTTGGGGGTGCAGGAGGGGACTGAGGGGCTGGGACCGAGGGGTTCAGAGGGTGGGAGGGGGGATCAGGGATGGTGCAGGGGGTTGGGGCATGGGAGGGGGTCAGGGGTGCAGGCTCTGGGGGGCGCTTACCTCAAGCAGCTCCCAGAAGCAGCAGCATGTTCCCCCTCCGGCTCCTAAGTGGAGGCACAGCCAGGCGGCTCTGCACTCTGCCCCATCCGCAGGCGCCACCCCTGCAGCTCCCAATGGCCGTGGTTCCAGGCCAATGGGAGCTGCGGGGACGGCGCTTGAGGTGGGGGGCAGCGTGTGGAGCCCCCGGCTGCCCCTATGCGTAGGAGCAGGAGGGGGGACATGCTGCTGCTTCTGGGACCCGCACGGAGCGGGGCAAGCTCCCGACACCCGGCTGGAGCAGGGCAAGCCCCAGAACCCGCTCCCTGGTGGGAGCTTGAGGACCAGATTAAAATGTCTGGAGGGCCGGATGCAGCCCCCGGGCCGTAGGTTGCCCACCCCTGTTCTAGATGGTGGACTAAAGGTACAAGTAAACAAGGTGTCCCTAAAGGTTGCAAGTCAGGGTGATGCAATCAGGGTTATTTATTAGCTTTGGTTTTGCTGTGTTGAGAGATGAGCAAATACTGTATTAAGTCTCCGGTCAGTGGTATTAACCAGAAATGATTGCCAGGGTGATTGTTTGGCTTCCTCTTGCTTTTACTGAGAAAACATGAAAAAATAATCATTGCTGGAGACTGATGCAGTCCAAGAGATCGCATCAAATGATGCCAGCCGGTAAATGCTTGCTCTGCACTGAAATCACTCTCTCTTCTTCAACATAACGTTGCTATTTATTCTAAATGAATTTAAAGGTAGACTAAAAGAAAACTTTAAGCCAAGATTTACAAAAACAAAACAAACAAACAAACCTACAAATGGGTGCCTAGGCTCCTAAGCAAATGGCCTGATTTTCAAAAGTCAATGGCACAGCAGCTGGTGAATACGAGCACTTTTGAAAACCAGACCATTTATTTAGGCATCTAACTGTGGATGCATTCAAGAGCCTATCTTAAGGCACCCATTTTTAAAAACTTTGGCCTTAATTAAAAAAATTCCAGAACTATTTCATCTTCTTGTTCTTAAAAACAACTTAACTGTCAATTTGGAAAGACTGGGTGAAATGCTGGGACCACTGAAGTCAATGGAAAACTTCCCAGTATCTTCAATGGGGCCAGCATTGCACTCTCTATATGCATTCTTCATCCCAGTGGATCAGCACATCATAATATAATCTCTTTGGAATGAAAAGTTAGACCCTCTGCATAAATCAGCGTAAAAGCATTGCTGACACCACTGCCCTTTGTTATTTTAAAGTGGTTTTAAATGACAGGACCTGATTCAGGAATAGGAAAGGCCTTGTAGGTTATTCACTTCTTCAGAGGGACTGAGCTCCTAAATCCCTTAGGTGCTTTTGAAAAAATGTACACTTAAGTCCTTATGGCAATCTCCAACACTTATCATTTTAAATGCCCTGGGTGGGATTTTAAAAAATGGTTAAGGTCCAGATCCTTGAGGTGTTTAGGCACTAATTTGGGAGTTAGGTGCCTAAACACCTTTGGGGGTTCTGGGCCTAAGTGATTTAGGAATACAAGTCCCATTGAAAGTGACTTAGGGCCTTTTGAAAATCCCAACATCAACCTTTGAGTCTTGATCTGTCACATTATTTTTTTATTCTTCATATCTCCAATGGGGACTATACCATGTACAAAATTGTTTTCCAGACAGATGAGAAGAGAGAGGAAATGAATTGCTTACCACATGTTCCGAAAAAAACAACCCATAATTCATCATACAATGCCTTAGCTTTTTGAGAATGCATCAGTACTATACTCATCACTTACTAACTTCCAACAGGTCAACAGGGAATAGTAGCTTATAAGCAGGCTTCTGATAAATAAATTATTTTAAATCATGAGGGATGAGTTTCCTCATATTGCCTCCACATAATAATTTCTTCAGTATTAGCAAGTTCTTTAGCTGTTCTTTGGATCTCTCCTTTTTGCCACTCTGAATGGCGAAAATATTGCAGCAGCTGTATGGACAGGTTTACTTCAGCAACTACTATGTACAAAATTCCCCATGTTAAATCTGTTCTATGACGTGCCACCCAAGATGAGATGCATTGCATCCTATTCTTAGTTTGCATTGGATAACATTTCCCTGCCTCCAAGGTTAGTATAGTTATCAATCTGTGGTTATCAGTCATCAGCCAGCAGGACATATATGGTATCAACAGGAAGCAATGGAATTCATATCCATGACCCTAGCTCTTAGTATCCCAAAAAGGCAGCTCAGTGTCTTCTGTGTCCAAGCTGTGTCATGAAGGCAGAAGGCAATGATAATGCATGCATGTCAACACATTCATTATAAAGCCTAGTAGATGCAGATGATCTTTCAGCTAGAAGCAGAGAATCAGGGGACTCAACAGGATTAAAACCAACTGCCAAGTGCTCATCTGAAAAAAATTGATGACTTCATATATAGAAAGTACCAAAAGGAGGCAGCACAGACCAGGTTTTTAATTTAGCATTTTCCATTCCAGAAGCAAAGGTGTGTTAGAGGAAGAAGCTTGATTAGCTATTAAGAGAATGATTATAGAGCACAGTGAACAGTGCTACACTTAATGACATTGAATGAGCCTGCTTTTTCTTGACACCAGGTGCTAATGCCTGGTTCCCTATGTACAATGCCCAGATCATTACAAGATAAATATTATGTGATGGAAATTAATTTGTATTTTGCTTTTTCAAAGGCCATAACACTGTGCGATATCTTCCTATCCCCATCACAAAAGTGTTCAGGTCAATTATAGCAGTAAATCTGAGAGTGGGGAAAGGTGCGACATTGTCATTCTTTAACGTGAACATTCTTAGGAAAGTGAGCAGTTAATGCCACTGGCTTGGTCCAAGCATAATGAAATAGGTGTGGTACAAAATTCCACACAGTTTGACTGTGGTTGGTGGATATTGTTCATGGCATTTCTGCTATCCCAATCCAGAGCCTCTCTTGAGAGCAGAACGTCCATCAAACCAAACTGTGTTGAACAGAGCCGTATCTAAGCATTTTAGTGCCTGGGCGAGCAAGTATATTTAGCCCCCGTAGGGGCGATACGTGGTGTCATGCAGGGTCATGTGCCCCCCCCCTTCCCCCCCCAGTTTCTGCCTTCCATTCAACACAGAGGTTTCTGAACTGTGGGGTGCACCTCCCTACGGGTGCGCGCCCCACAGTTTGAAAATCGTCGCCTGCTGCCAGGAGCCAGGGGGTGTAATGTCAAAACCCGCCACTGACATATTTTGCTACCAATAGCAGTTACTGACATCTATGGATGTTCTCTTTTGCTGCCCTATGACAATGTGCTACCTCTCTCCTTTCTCATTGGCCCTGTGGTAACAAATTGTGACAGGGCTTCAGCCGTCCATCACAATTTGCTAACCCTAGACCAGAGGATGACAAAGGTGAGAGGTAGCAAATTGTGACAGATGGTTGATCCATACCCATAGTTCACCACACTCTGGCTAGGCTCCTCCAGGGTAGAAAAGAGCTCCTGGCTGCATGCATCTCTGGCCTCCTAGTTGTCCTCTGCCTCTGGGTCTCCCTCCCCCTCTTTGTCCAAGATTTCCTCCTCCTGGCTCGATCCACTTTCGACTGGCATGAGAGCCAACGAATTATCCACAGGGGCTTTTGCAATAGAGGTGGAGTCACCACCGAGTATCGCGTCCAGCTCTTTGTAGAACTGGCAGCTTGTGGGCACAGCACCGGAGTGGCGGTTTGCCTCCCACACCTTCTGGTAGGCGTTCCACTGCTCCTTCACTTTTACCCTACACTGCAATGTGTCCCAGTCATGGCCCCTTTCTATAATGCTGATGAGGTCCAGCAGCTTGGCATTGCTCCAAGTGGGGTATCGCCTGGTGCGTGGAGCAGGCACGGCGACCTGGAAAGATGCGCTGAGACCACTGCACGCATCACCGAGCAAACAGGAAGGGGACTTTCAAATTTGCAAAGGAATGTACCAGGTGGGGATGACGGTTGGTCACCTGAGGGCAGGGCAGTAGAGTTCAAACTGATGACCAAAGCGGTGAGAACTGGCATTGTGGGACACCTTCCAGAGGCCAATCGCAGCACTGTAATCACCACGGTGTCTACACTGGCACCGCAGCGCTGTAGCCCTGGTGCAGAAAGCTGTACGCCTCTCCTTGGGGTGGTTTTTTTAGAGCACTACAACTGCACATTTTCTGCGCACTAAGTGGCTTGGCAGTGTGTACACCTCGGGAGTTACAGTGCAGAAAGCGGCTTTACTGCACAGAAATTTGCCAGTGTAGACAAGGCCTAAGTGTACACAGCGCTCCTGGTGAGTGCACTCACCATCAACACAAGGAGCCAAGTCGGCACGTGCAAAAGTGACATTCTAACTGCGGCGACTGTATGCTGATGTAACTTGAGTTAACGTAAGTTTGTAGCATAGATATGGCCTTAGGTATATGAATTATTTGGGAGAGGTAACAGCAAAAGTATGAGGCTAGGCCAAGATTCGCTCAGGGGGTTAACTCCTACTTTTGTGGACTGGGCCTTCTGCACCCTAAAGGCTCAGGAACAAAAAGGCACATAAAAGAACCCAATATCATTTATTTCTTTTTTAAAATTTCATGTCTTGGGGGTGTATAACTCATGATTTTTGAATTCTTGTGGTTGCCAAGCAATCTTGGGGTTGTAGATGTGTGTTCATTATGTTGTGAAGCCAAAACTATAACTGGGTTCAAAAAAAATTAGATAAGTTCCTGGAGGATAGGTCCATCAATAGATGCAACCCCATGCTCTGGGTGTCCGTGTCCCTAGCCTCTGACTGCCAGAAGCTGGGAGTGGACGAGAGGGGATGGATCACTCAATTATTGCCTGTTCTGTTCATTCCCTCTGGGGCACCTGGCACTGGCCACTGTCAGAAGACAAGATACTGGGCTAGATGGACCATTGGTCTGACTCAGTATGGCCGTTCTTATGTTCAGTAAAAATTACAGTAGATGTTTGTCTTTGAAAAGTATTTAATAGGAGCTAGTATACTGCCCTTAGTGAATATTTGGGACCCAAGTTCTACACACAAGCAGTGACGTGAAAAAACACTAAGGGCTGGATTGAGAGGCAAAATAACAGTTGAGAAAGGCAATCCCCATTGGTGGATCAAATGAAAAAGAAGAAGTTTTGACAGCAGACCAGAAAATCAGTCAGACTGCAAAACACATGATTCAACAGAATAAACTTGTGCTATGAAAAAAAGAAATTAAAAATTCCAAATTAAAAATCACAGTAAAAATATAGGAAGTGCTATACTAGAAACAGATGTCATTGCTAAAACTACCAGCAACTATTTACTTATAAATATTTTTAATGATTATTTGCTATTAAAATATAAATTAAATAACACATTGACATCCATCTGCACAAGGTTGACAAAGGTAAATGATGAAGTGCTAAGAGTAACAGAAGTAATAAAAATAACATTTTAAAAAGTAAACAATTTGAAGAGCAAAACTATATTTAAAACGGATTAGAAGAACGGGAGTGCAATTCAGGGAATCTGCAGCAGGCAGCAGATTTTAACTCCAACTCTGTGCAGCGCCCACCAGGCACTCAGTGCTGCTGGTTTCCTACCTCCATCTTAGGAAAAAACTATGCAGCCTTTCATCCCGCTTCTACATTCCTGCTAAGATGGCACTCAGAGCCCTGCCCGCCTGCTGCCATTGCTGCTGCGTTCCTAGTGCCCAGCAGAGCCTGCTCCGGCTGGGGTCGCTGGGCCTGCAATTCTGCAGTGATGGGGGGGGGGGGGGGGGCGGGCACTGAGCACCCTGACCTCCGGCCGACGCTGCTGGGCCTGATCCTGCACCCCTGTTGGCTTTGTGCCCTGAGCAGTTGCCCCTCTCGCCCCACCCTAGTTATGGCCCTGGTGTCGAGATTTGGTGACTGTGACATCTCCCAGGGTACAATCTGGACTGTTGGATCATTGTGCCCTCTTAATTCTCCAGTCTGGTGTGCACTATGCCCTGCTTTGCTGTATGAACTGCCACTCTGCCCACTCACCCCAACCTCTAGCATGCAAGTCACTTCCAGACAAATACCAGAGTGCTATGCCCAGCCACTCTTGAATAACATATAGGGCAACACCCACATATCCCTAGTCCCAGCCTGTCACCCCAGAAATGTGCATCTTACACTGCTCAAGGCCCACTTGATCAGAGTAAGCTCATTAATTAGTTCATCATAGGGTATGAATATGCCCCAGCCTTTGTAACCTGAGTAAATTCCCCAAACTTCAATCAAAACCACAGTGGCTTAGATAAAAGATTAAAATAAGTTTATTAACTACAGAAAGATAGATTTTAAGTTATTATGAGTGGTATAAGCAGAGAAGTTCAGAATTGGTTACAAAAGGAGATAAAAGATAAAAACCGCAAGCTACTTCCTAAACTTTATCAGGCTAACTCCAATTTGAAGCAATAACGTTTCTCTTAGCATAGACTGCTGTAGGTTTTTTGGGGAACTGGAAAGCTTTTCCCGTTAGGACCACTCCCCTCGGTTCAAATGTTTCTTCGTCTTCCAAACAATCTTGTTGCCTTCAGTGTAGGTGGGGGAGGAGAGGTGAAGTGGTGTTGTCACTGGCCCTTATTTTATACTCTCCTCCAGGTGCTGGAAAGATCCTTGCTGTGTCATGGGGGTTGGCAGCCCCATGCTGTAAGTGCTCCAGCAACTGTCTTTCATGTGAATTGTAAATCTCTTGTTTACAACTCGCCTGCTGGTGAATGGCTGGTGGTGGTCGCTTAACACTTGACTACTGAAGAGCTAGTCTGTGGGCATTTCCCTGACTTGCACCGTTTCAGTAACAATCATAGCAAAATCTCATAACTTCACAGACAATGACGATACATACATTTTGACAGAACAATGATGCTCAACAGATTATAACTTTCCAAATTATACCTCACAAGGCATACTTTGTACAAAACATATCTTAATCATATAGCAGTGGTGAATAGGTGGGTTTTGGGGTGCTATTTTGATGTACAGTGCATCACAGTGACATCTAACGCCTGGTCTACACTACGATTTTAGTTCGAATTTAGCAGCGTTATACCGAATTAACCTTGTACCCGTCCACACAACGAGGCCATTTAATTCGATTTAAAGTGCTCTTAAAATCGGTTTCTGTACTCCTCTCCGACGAGGGGAGTAGCGCTGAATTCGACATTGCCGGTTCGAATTAGGGTTAGTGTGGACGGAATTCGAAGGTATTGGCCTCCGGGAGCTATCCCACAGTGCACCATTGTGACCGCTCTGGACAGCAATCGAAACTCGGATGCTCTGGGCAGTTGGACAGGAAAAGCCCCGCGAACTTTTGAATTTCATTTCCTGTCTGCCCAGCCTGGTGAGCACAGGTGACCACACAGAGCTGAACAGCACAGGTAGCCATGCAGTCCGAGAACCGCAAACGAGCACCAGCATGGACCACACG